>VNJU01000554.1:36549-175773 GCA_008042675.1 Drosophila seguyi
TAAGGCCACCAACGCCAGCAACTCCTACGCTTAGAAGAGTAATTCCACCCATTCCAATAACTCCAACGAATAAAGGATTAATGCCACCAATACCAGTAACTCCAACGCTTAGAAGAGTTATTCCAGCCATTCCAATAACTCCAACGAATAAAGGATCAATGCCACCAATGCCAGTAACTCCAACGCTTAGAAGAGTTATTCCAGCAATTCCAGTAACTCCTTCCAATGAAGGATCAGTGCCACCAATGCCAGTAACTCCAACGCTTAGAAGAGTTTTTCCAACAATTCCAGTTACTCCAACGAATAAAGGATTAATGCCACCAATGCCGGTAACTCCTGTGTTTAGAGGAGTTATGCCAACAATTCCAGTAACTCCAACGAATAAAGGATTAATGCCACCAATGCCAGTAACTCCAACGCTCAGAAGAGATATTCCAACAATTCCAGTTACTCCAACGAATAAAGGATTAATGCCACCAATGCCAGTAACTCCTACAGTTAGAAGAGTAATTCCAGTCATTCCAGTTACTCCAACGAATGAAGGATTAATGCTACCAATGCCAGTAACTCCTACGTTTAGAGGAGTAAGGTCACCAATGCCATTAACGCCTACGGTTAGTGGAGCAATGCCACCAATGCCTGTAACTCCTACGCCTAGGAAGTCTGCAAAGAAACCAGAGACACCTAAGCAGACCTCAAAGCAAGCTGGAGGCCTTAAAATCGATAAGGAGAAGCCCAGCACTTCGAGGGAGGCCCTGAAGGCCCTGGCCCTGGCCAACGCAACCAGGGAAGCCGACCAGACAGCAGCCCTGTTCATTTCGAATCCCAGATTGAAGGCTCAGGCACAACTTCCGCGACGTTCCCCGCGAACAAAGCTGCCACAATTGACGCGGGTTGATCTGCCCCCGCCAGTGCCTCTGGTTGAGCTGCCCCCATTGCCTCCGCCAGTGCCTCCGCCACCGGGCACCGAAGATGAGCAGCAAATGCCAGTCTGGCTTCAGCTCTGCAGCAGCATCGTTGTCAACCAAGTGCAGTATGTGGAGGCCAAGGAGAAGAAGGAGAAGAATGAGGGCAAACCTGCCGGAGAGTCTGTAGTTGAGCCGTCCGTTCCGGACACTCCAACAACCACTGTGATCTTTGACGGGGAAATTCTAGGATACGGCAAGCAGCAGTCGCAGATATTGTCCACCAAGTGGCTTGAACAATTTGGCCCCGAATCGGTGGATAATCTACGCAGAACCGTAATCCTTCCACTGGGGCCTGACATTGAAACTCGGTGTGCGTCGTCCAAGTTCAGGATCATAAGGCGACCGGCGAAACGTGAAAATCTATGCGTTGACCTGAAGTACACGAATGTCTTTTGCTCGGTGCACCTAAATTCCCCACTGAATCTACAGGTTGCGGCCAGCGCCCTCGATCGTGCCGTCTATAAGCAAACCATCGATGTGATCCAGCATTCGTTCGACACCATCCGCATGACCTGGATCTGGGGCGATGGCACTGTGATGATCATCAATGGTTTCACCCGGGAGACCCTGGCGGAAACGCAACAGAAGCTGGTGCCCATGTTGGTGGACGCGAATTGCAAGAGCTCCCCCGATGTGGCGACAAACTATTTGAGCCTAATTTCACAAACCAGTTATCCCTGGGCCATTGATTTGCGTAAATTCAGCCAGGCCGAGACCCTGTGTGGACCACTGTTCTCTGAACGTCACGTCTACTATGTGGCCAATGACATGCCCGGCGTAGTGGCCCGGATCCATGAGACGGGTGAGGTGCAAGTGTTTGCCATGGCCACAACTCTGGCCGACGCATTATACATAAGACTGTATCCCATTCTGTGCCAGCATCGGGTGGAGGAGACTCCCAGTTAAGGGGGTTATCTTAATAGAAATATAAGAGAAATCATATCATTTGTTATCTGGCTTGTTGCATGCTGTCTCTTAATATTTTTATTGAATTTTTTACAATTAAAAATAAACCGCATTACAACAAAGACAATTTATTTGCAGCTTATTACGCATACGCCACTTGCTGTTGACATCACAGGCGTTAAAGGTCACCCAAAACAACGCTTGCTTTATGGTAATTCGAGTGGCCATAAAGCAAAACATTGTGATTGTTTAAAACTTTAATGCCTGCCGGGGGAAACAACAAGCAAAACAAAAAAATGAAACAAAGAGCGGAGAAGTTCTGCGAACCATAACGAATGACATCCATACTAGACTTCGGGTCTGCCTCGGCTGAAATTGAAAACCCAGCGGGTTGTTCAGTTGGTGGAAGAGAAGAAAATCAGGTAACTTTGGGTATTTTCTTTTGAATAGAAAAGTGAAAACCCTAGAGAAAAAATAGAGGCAAAAATAGAGACAACACAGTGTAACTCAAAGCTTGACAGGTCTCTGTTATTCTTTATCTTTCAGATAAATTGTAGAAAATAGATACATGTGAGAGTTAACTTATTTTAACAGATAGTTATCTTTCAGATTAATTGTAGGTGTCAAGAAAATAGATATATGTGAGTGTAAACTTATTCTAACACATAGCTGTAACTTAAATTAAGTTAAGTTAATTCTAAATTATTTAATCGCACAATTCGTGGCCTAACATCCCTCTGTTATTATTTAACGTTCAGTTAATTTAAAAGAAATTCTATTAGCTTTTACTTAGCTTCTTTTAAATGGAGCTTAACTAACCTTATAGAATAAATAAATAGCCTCTCTGTGCTATATGAATAAATTTATTTCATTGTTTACATATTTTTGTAAGCCACAAAAATTGGCAAATGTTGTACAAGACCAAAACAATGACAGGTAATTGTTACTTTTGTGTTTACACATTGGTTGTCCCTGCTATTTTCCAGCATTTCTCTTTCTCTTTCTATTTTTTTGCTTTTGTTTTTCCGCGCACTAAGAGGGCTTTCTTTGATTTCCAGCCTCTGGCTCACTTATCTAACAAATAACTCCGTTTCTGTCTCAACTCGCACGGCATGCAAAACGAAAGTGAAGGCGTCTGGAGGAGCTCCCCCTCAAACAAAGAACACCAAAGTGAAATTTTTGTAGTTTTTCATGCTCCCAGCATAGGAAAGCCCGGAAAGTGTCTAGATCGGGGTCACTGCTGACGAGTGTTACAATCGCAAAACAATTGCCAAATTAAATTAAAATAACTGCAATTAGCAAATGAAAAAGCAAAGCTTTAGCTTGAGCTAAGATATATATAGTTAAAGGTTATAAAACTGCATAAATTATTTCTATATTTTATAATTATTATTGTCCAGTCACCAAGTCACTCAAGTGAGTGCATTTGAATAAAAATTAAATAAATTCCATAATTGATATTACACGGGATTGATTGGCTTAATTGAGTGTATTAAATCGAAAGCAAAGCTGGGTTGATGACTCTTTGATATGCAATAAAGATAAACAATAGAAAAAGTACAGAAATGTTCAGGTGTAGTGAAAGTATATGTACTCTACAGCTCTTTAAATAATATACTATAAATTCTATAGTTTCCCCTTTACATATCAGCATTTTTTCATTGATATACAATCTCTATAGAAATGATAGGTAGCTTGATTTAAACATTATTATTATTAGTTGTAATAAAAATATTTAAACACCTTGCCAGGGTATATTCCCGCCTATTTTTTAGGCATCCTTTTTTTAGTTTCAATTTTTTAAGCTTTAATTTTGGGGAAGACACCATTTAAGCTAAAAGTGTGACTGGCCTTAGGTTTGTGTAATATTAGAAAACGAAGCCAACTCACAAACAATTGATGCTGACAAGTCGCTTTTTTTCTGCCTTCATTTACAGTGAGCTGATCTTTTCATTATTTTTGGGTATCTTTTTCGCAAAAGTGTTTCACTTTCTTCAGCGTTCGAGTTGAGATGAAAAGTGAAAAGTCAAATACAGTTTGATGCAATCCGCAATTATAAATATTTTGTTTAGGTTTTTTATTGGTTGGAGTATTGGAGAATTGGAGTGTTGGAGTATTGAAGTGTTAAAGTGTTGGAGTGTTGGAGTATTGGAGTATTGTAGTATTGGAGTATTGGAGTATTGGAGTATTGGAGTATTGGAGTATTGGAGTATTGGAGTATTAAAGTGTTGGAGTGTTGGAGTAATGGAGTATTGGAGTATTGGAGTATTGCAGTATTGGAGTATTGGAGTATATTATTATTTCAGTATTGGAGTATTTGGAGTATTGGAGTGTTGGAGTATTGGAGTGTCAAGTTCAATATAACTCAACACAACCCTTTATTTCGAGACATTCCTGCCTTTCCTCTGCTAATTTTAATCCGTATATCCAATACATATTTGTATAAATTTAATTAAATACAAGGAATGCATCTTGTGTCAATTATGCAAAATAAAATGTGTCAAAGTCATTCGGGTAATCGCCAGCTTTCAACTACATCTGATTGAAATAGGGCCTCGGTGCCGGTGGTTGATAGTTCGGCAGACAGTTTGGATGCAAAAATACAGGGTATCTTGGCGGCTGCAGACCATAGCCTGGCAAGACTCTCGGCTGAAGGAATACCGGATATCTTGGCGGCTGTTGAACACTGCTGGGACTATAGTTCGGTATAAACAATCCAGGGTATCGCGGCGCCGGTCCCTGCAGGCCATATCCCGGGTTAATGTTGGGCTGCACGAACACCGGGTATCTCTGTGGCGGATTTCGAAAGTTCGGTATCGGCACCACCCGTGGAGTGGGCAACAGGACCATTCGGGGTGCCCCGAAACCAGGTGCAGCCGAAACCGGTGGAGATCTCGGTTCCGAACGAAAGCCACCATCTCGAGGCACCAGTGGTGCCGCACGCATCTCTTCGGGTCCCGAGAAAAACTCCATGGTTGTATGCGGTAGGGGAAGCACAGCTGCTGGCTGTCGCATCTCGGCATACTCCTTGCGTATATCCTGCACGATGGGCATTAGGGCATCCGCCAGCGGCTCTTCGTCCTGCAGGACAGCGGCCTGCAAGCGATGCTGCTGATGCATGGTCAGCATCAGGGTCGGCGAAATCTCGGCGTTGTACGCGGTGCGATTGGGATCGCTGCTGCCCGCCTCCTCGGACGTGTCCAGCTTGAAGTCCATCGTGCTGAAGGTCTGGAAGGCCATGTTGAGGAAGCCCGGCTCCAATGGCGGACCCTGGTACGTGCCCAGTGGCACCACCTCCATGGTGCTGCTGCAGGCAGCCATCTTCTGCTCTTCCTCGGCCATTAAAGCCTTGGGTGTCACGGTCACAGTGGTGCGGGGCCCGGCATTCGGATCCGGCTGATGACGATCCGGATGGGCAAAGAAGTCAATGGCATTGATGTAGGCCGACATGTCGGGCAGACAATTGGTGGTGGGCAGGACACCAGCCGGCAGGTGCACCTTGGCATGGGTGATGCCAGGACGTGCCTCAATGCGGGGGAAACTGGGCTTGGGCCCGCTCTGTGGGGGAGACTGTCCCTGCTCCTGCTTCTCCGGCTGCTGCTGCTGCTTCTGCTCCTTCTGCTGCTGCTGCGGCTGCTCCTTCTGCGGCTGCTTCTTCTGCTGCTGCTCTTGCCCCTCCTGCTGCTGCTCCACCTCCTCCTCTGGCTTCTCTGGCTCCTCGGCCTCCGGCAGAAACTCTTCGCCAGTGTACATCATCTCAATGGTGGTTCCATGGGGTAGAAAGTGGTTGCGCAGCACACGCCAGTCCCTATTGGCCTGATAGGGAACTGCTGAGGGGGCTGGATCCTCCTCGGGTGCGGTCTCTGGGCTTTCCCCCGTCCCCGGCGTAGTTTTGGCGTCCTTGACCTTGGGTGACGACGACGACAATGGCTGCCAGAGCATCTCCTTCGGATTTGGTGGCACTGACGACGACGACGGCGGTGGCGGCGGCGACGACGGCGACGTCTGTCGCCGCGATGACAGCGGTGGCTGTCGCCTTGCTGGTGGCTGTCGTCGCGGCGGTGCCTGTCGCCGTGGCGGTGTTATCGGCGGCTGCGAGGGCGACGGCAACAAGGCTTTCTTCTCATTCGGCACCTTACCCAGCAGCTTCATCTGTGCCGCCTTTTTGTTCTTTCGATTTGGCATTTTGGTTCAAACAATAAAAATAGATTTATGAAAAGAAAAAAAACCCCGGCCGATCCTGTTTGATGTTGGAACTTGAAAGGTGGCACTGACTTAAGCCAATATGTCAGTTAAAAATGTAAGTGAAAAGCCAACTTGGTTTAAGATATTTTTCTAAGGAAAGCACGAAAAAAGGAGCAGTCACTTCGAAAACATCGATTAAAAGGAATTTTCAGTGTTGAAAAATCCCAAAAGAAGCTAGCCAAGGTTGCATTTGGAAGCTTTTACGATAAATATATCGATTCTTATACAAGATATTGAATAAACAAGAGGAGACGATAATGGGAAATTTATACGATATTTATATAAAAGGAATAAAAAAAGTATATAATAGATTTTATATAGAATCTGGGTTTTTTTTAAAAAGGAATCCGAGTTTTACTGAGAAAATCGATTGTATTGTTGCTTAAATCGATTTATTTTTAATTAATTTTTAATTATTTTTCTAATAAATTTCCTAAAGTTAAATTAGTTAATTCCAAAAAATGATTAAGTAAACAATTTCATGGTTCACCTAGCAAACAGCAACTTAAATTTCTTATATAGTTTATAGAAATTATAGTTTTTTATAGAACTTCACACACTATATGTACCTTGTGGGCAAAATTCGACTTTAAAAAGTACAAAAACGAAACATTTTAAACCACCTTCATTATTTCCCTATCTTCAGATCAGATCCCCTCGATCTGTGCTGCGAATTAATCAGAGTTTTACGCAATTTTAAGAAAAAAATAAGAGAAGCCAAGAAAAGAAGCCAACAATGCCAAGATGAGATTTCCATTGGACCCACAAAAAAAAAAAAAAAAAAAACAATACAAAAAAAGGTGCAAAAACAAAGTTGCGTTTTCATCTCGTACCGCTTCTCGTCTCTATTTTTGTTTCTTCTATTTTTTCGCTTGCCAGCTTCCTATTGTTTTGGTGGAAGCTGCAGGTTGCAACTGCCAACCGGATATGGTCACAAAAATTTGAAGTTTCATTCCCATTCCCATTCCCATCTGCAAAAGCCGAAAGCCTCCTCCTCCTCCTCCTCCTCCGTCTACGTATGCACATGATTTTCCGTTTGTTTGCGGTTGTATTTTCCCCCTCCCCCCTCGGGGTATACTTACAGTTCGGTGTGGTTCCTACTTTGATTTCCTCAGTGCGGCTTTGCTTTTCTTATTTATTTATTTATTTATTTATCTTCCTCCCTCAGTCGATGGATTGAATGGATTTCCTTTTTTTGTTTCAGGTCCAACTGCAAGGTAAATAAATAAAGTAATTACAAAACGGTTTATGGGGATCGAATATATAAAAAATGATGTTAAATGGATAGGAAAATATGGGTGAGTATTGATAATATATGATATATATATATATATATTATATAGATATAAATTATGGTTGAGTACTGATAATATATAGATAGATTTTAAATATCTTTACATATTGAAGATCAGTTTGAAGCTTAATTATTGACATGTTTGATTATGAAAATATATAACTAAAAATGTAAACTCTAAGAACTATATTATGTGCCTGTGAATTTCAAATTATAATCCTTATTTTCAGCTTGACTAAAGTTTGACTTGGTTTTTGATTAAATTTAAACAGTAATCGGACACAGAAACGGTAAATTTAAGAGCTATATTTGCTAGAAATTTTCAATTATAAAACCATAATTTAAGCTTCCATATGACTCAAGTATGACTTGAATTTTAATTAAATTTAAGCCATAGTCAGGTAGAATCTTAACTCCAAGAACTAGTTTACCAAAAAAACAAAATCTTTTGAGAACTTCAAATTATAATTCACATTTTAAGCTTAGACTCAAGTATTTACTTGAATCTGCAAGATCTTTGCTCTGATTTGGATGCCCCGCTGACTTGGTCACACTCAGTTGCGCTCCACTGCGGTTCCGTATGCCTCGCTGGGCCTGATCTGAACCGATCTGACTGATCTCCTCCGGCATGCCACATAATGATATAAGATTCAGTTTCAGCTGCTGCGTATTTTTTTGGTTAATCAAAATCAAAATCAAAACGTGCCGCTGCCTTGGTTTTGCTTAATTACAATTGTAATTTGGCAAAACGAAACTGAGAAGCCCGGCAACTTTGACCCAATAAACTTATACCCTATATAAGACGGATCATGGATTCTTCAAGTGCTATTATTATAATATTTATATATTTATTTCAGAGGGTTTTTATAGGGCATTTAACCTTCGGCTTGGGTCACCTTTCTGGGTTACTCATTACTTGAAAAGATCTGCGCCTGAGTTTTTGAGAAGAAAAGCTTATGCAACACCATGGGGCAATTAATTCGACGTGATAAGAACGTGCTCTTGGCTTGGGTTTGGGTCTCGAGGCACCATGAACCATGAAGTGGCTTAAACAGCAGCGGTTAAAATAGTAGAACTTTAAACTATATTAAAATATAACTACAAATAAATCCCTCTTTTCTGTCAAGTTTCTTTGATTATATATTCAATATAAAATTTAAAAAAATATATAAATTATATATTTATAATAATAAATTACAATTCTTGCTCTGCTGTCACGTCGTCGTCGACTGAGAAAGTGAAATAAAAAGCAATTCCATTGACCGGGTTTGGACTGGCGCTTCTTATTCCTTATTCTGTTTTGGTTTCAACTTCAAGTTTGCTTTCCGTTTCCACTTCTGCTTTTTCTACGATTTTTTTGTTCTCTTTTCTATTTTTCTATTTCTATTTCCAACCGACGCGTTTGGCATGACCAAGTGGGTTCGGTTAGGTGGTGTACCTTCCTATTGGGGTCACCGGTTTGTTGTGGGTGCGATTAGCTGACACCGATTCCCGGCGTCTGATAAGGCCAGTTGGATGTGGATGTGAATGCGGAGCGCGGGTCAAGTCAAATTTTATTGATGATTTCTGATTGATTTTTTAACAAAAAATTTAAGTGGGGTTTTATTTATTTAGTTAAGTAAATTTTTTAATTTAAGTTTGTTGGTTTTTTAAGGCTAACTTTGTTAGAAGTCGGTAGGTGGATATAGATTTATTTATAAAGAAAATATGGTATATAATATATTAATACAAATATTAGAAGCATTATAATATTATAAATTTCGATAATTTTGGGTTTAAAATATACACAAATATTTAATTAAAAATAAAAAGTTTAGTTATTATAGAAAAATATCTGAAAATGTTATTTAATTTGCTCATTTTTCAGAAAATATTTGTTCGATATTTACAAAAATTAAATAAATATCGAAAAACATTAAAATATCGATAAATAAATCGATTAAAATCAAAGTTTCGATATACAAATATTTTCAAAATTTGATAGCTAGCTTTTTAATCTACTAAATCCCTTAGAAACCTATAAATATAACTAAATAGAATCACTCGGTATTATTTATATACCCATTAAAGTCGAACATATCTGGTTAAATAGCTTCTAGCTGTCATTATAATATACAACCTTAAATTAATTTATTTAGTCATTGTTACCCAACTGCCACTCCCTGTTGTTAATAAAAGTCAGAGCCAAGAAAATAAATAAATGAATTTAAATAACAGTTTGGGAATAATTCTAACTTGAACTTAAATCAACACACAAAAGAATTGAATGCTTTCGAACAGGTTAACAAAGTCCAGCTCAACCTGACATTAAAAAAAAATAGATTTATACTAAATCATATTTGTATTTGAAATATTTATGATTATTTCTAGTTGTTGAATTTATTTATGAATTTTTGCAGATTTTATTTTGAAACTAAACTTTGTATTTATAATTATTTCTAGTTGTTTATTTTATTTATGAATTTCTGCAGATTTTATTTTAAAACTAAACTTTGTCTGGCTGTTATTTTTCTCTTACTATATGCATAATAATAATTATAATTAATTTAATTTATTTAATTTACAACCAGTTGAATAATAATTATAAAAATATAATTTATTTATGACCAGTTGAAACCGCTTAACTTTATATTATAATTTATAATCATAATATATTAATTAGTCTTTATAATATAATTAATTTATAACCAAGTATTTCCCACATGTCTGGGCCTGGGGTTAAATCCGCTTAAGTTGAGCTAACTATGTGCCAAACAAAAGCCACGAGTTTTTTGCCAAATCTTTAATAACTATAATTAAGTGTTTTGGGCAGAAAATTGCATAATTGCAAGCCACTTTTTTCCTGCTTTATTTTGTTTATGAATATTATGATTTTAAACAGAAGAAGGCAATTCCCATAACTATCTTATATATACATATGGGGATAAAGATGGAAAATACGATAACTAACGTTTGGGATGAAAGAAAATTTCAAGAAAATGGAAATGAAAATGAATATGAAAATGAAAATGAAGGCCTATATATATATAATTTTTCGCGGTGATCGTGGGGTTCGTTCTCAAGGTGACTATTTTGTCCGCTGGGAAAAACTTTCATATCGACTAATGTTAATGACTCTAAGAGGGGGCCTGGGGAATGACGGTTGGGTTGAGAGAAGTCTTGGCATTGAAATCTGGTTATTGATGATTGCACGCAAGCCTCGAAAATGTGGAAAGATACAGATATAACGAACATATAGATATACCATATATATATAAGCAAACTGAAGATATATGAAAACATTGCATCGCCACACACATCATCATCATCTCCCATTCAAATGGGCTTGGGGAAAAGGAAAACCTTTCTATTCGCTACCGTTTTCAGACAATGGTATCATGATATATTTATGCATTGAATTTGGTATATATATATGACCGATTCCCTGCAGAGCACTACACTTTTTCTTTTGGCTAATTGCACTACTTGGCCAGCAGCGCCAACAGCAGGCGGTGCCACTTTCCACTTCAAAATTAACAATATATTAACAATGATATATATAAATATATATAGATATATATATATATATATATATATAACTCTCTTAAAAGGGAGTAGAAGAAAGGTTAACAACAAATATGAATGGCTTAAGGTGACATAATGGACTCCCTCCGGCCATTTACAGCTCCTTGCAATTAATTACATTTAATTGTGATTAAACAATTTGCCATCTCATGACTATATCATGGAAATCATAATGCGTTACATGATTTTAAATATAGATAATTGGAGGTGGAGAGAGCAACAACAGCGCCTGATTATCAGTTCCTGTTTCTTCTGCGTCTCTTTTCCTTTTTTTAATTTTTTTTTTTTTGTGCCCATCACATTTCCTATGCGGATGCGAAGAGGGGAATGACTGCTAAAGGGTAAAGCAATAGGAGGGGGAAATTGAGAGATAAAAGAGGCATAAGGCAGAGATCAATGGATGTATAATGTTCAAGGAGCTGTTAAGTTATTTATTATAATTTTTATATTATTATAACTAGCAGAAAAGGTAATGTTTCCTTATTTCATAATTTTTTATAGGGTCGAAAATGATTTCTTCAGTAACTTTCAAGCTTCTGACTAAAATAATTATTCCCCTTCAAAGGTTTACAAATATTTATGCATATATTTTATTTTTTTTTGAATATTTTATATACTATTTTTTCCTACAAGTCTACTTTCTTTGTGAATTACACTTCCCTAAAAATAAACCCAAAGAAAAGGGAAACCAAGACACCCCTTGGGTACGTCTAAGCCTTTAATAAAAGCAATTCTTTTATGCTCAATACAATTTTCAGCATTTATTTGTTGCACAACAATTTTATAAAAGTACTAAATAAAAGCAGGGAAGAGGGAAGAGGGAAGAGAGAGAGAAAGAGATGTGTAGCCCCATTCGCTGCACAACGGGACGTATGAGTAACGTCAATTGAATTGACAGTTTAAACGAAATTACACAACACACAGACACACACACACACTGATAGCCAGGAGGAAAAGCCGGGGAAACAGGGGAAAGGTTCAGACAATAGTTTAGAGGGGCCTTAGTAAGCGCTTAGAGTGGAAAATGTATGTGAGCTAATTATTTCTGTGATGCACAAAGAGAAAAACCGAATAGCAAAATGGGAAATGAAATTCCCTTTCGAAATGTATATATTATCATATAATTTATAAGTAGGTATATAGAGTACAAATAAATAAATAATAATCTCTTTAAAATATATATATATTTTTTTGCAATTTTTTACCCTTTTTCTTGATTTTACATAACTATTATAATATTTATTTTAATATGTTTTAAAAGTCTAATTGGAAATAAACTAGTTATATTCATACCTATATTTATAATATTTTTTATACAAAAAGAAAGAAATAAATTTTAATATTAATTAAATACGCTTTTTAAAACTATTAAGATTTTAGTATTTAAATTAATTTTAATTAATTTTTAAAAGCAAATTTAAATTTCAATTTAAACTTATATTTCTTTGTCTCAAGTAAATTATTTCTCTCACTCTTATTGTTGAATTTTAGCATGTGAGCTCGACTTTCGATCGCTTTTTACATGTCTGTAGAGTGGCTCAGGAATGCAGCGGTGACATCACATTTAAATAGGGTTTTTACCTAAACTACCTTTACTTTATATATATAGACTACTTAAAAGCACGCCCGCCCACCTGTCATTCAGTAAAATAAATTAAGTCAAGTTGCGATTTACATAAATTTTGGTAATCAAATCGAGGTGACAAAGCGTATAATTTATGCGCTATGCTTGATAACTTCAAAGGTGGCAAACACAAAAAAAAAAAAATACAATAACTATTCAAAAAGGTAACTATATATAGTAGATATATACATGTGCATATATGTAATTAAAATGACAATGAAATGTACATTTTTATGTATTTTTACTGCAAATGCAACTGCAACTGCTGCAACGGTACTTATTCGTTTTTTTTTTTGCTTTTTCACTTAAATCCCAAGGTAGCATCATTATTCCCATGATTATGCTGGAATCTGACGAAAGACGAGTCATCCTCAAATGCCTTGCCATGAACGATAAATGAAACTTGGCTTAGATGAACAGAAAAAAACAACCAAAAACTAAATACTATTTTCACGGAAATATTTATTTCGATAGGAAAAGTTCAATATCATATATCGATTTTAATATCATATCGAAAATATTGTAAACTTTGTTATATCGAAATTGTAAATATCAAATGTAATGTTTAAATATTGATTTTATAACATTTACTTTGATATATGGAACTTTTGAATATGTTTAAATAACAATATAATCTACAGAATATCCTAAGGATATTCCGCTTTATCCTAAAATCGAACAAAATATCGATTAATTGCACATATATCACAACGATAAATAATAGATTTATTTATTTTACAAGAATTTTTGTTAGGTTATTCAAGCGGAATGTCGACTTATTGCACTTATTATTTATTAATATATAATTTAATGTTAAAAATTAATCTAAATGACCTAAGTATATATTTAAATAAATTTCTGAAACAATTGCCATATTAAACTAAGTAATCAAGTGATAAATTATCACTGATCTGCTATTGTTTCTGTTTATTTTTTTTGTTGTTAGCATTATTTATCAGCTATTTGGCACGTGCATCTTATTATTGTTATTGTTATTGCTGACACCATTTTCGAAAGCATCTCATTTGGTTAAGAAATATGCATTCCATGTGCCAAGCAGCCTATTGTGCGTTCAATAAACTAAACTATTGCCATTGTTGCTGCATTTGCAATCCGTTGAATTAATATGTTTTCTTTTTTATTTATTTATTTTTTTTCCTTCATTTGTTTTGCTGTTGGTGGGGGGGGGGGGATAACTCAGCCATAATGTGGCGGCATTTGGGTCAAAACGGGTGGAAAAAAAATAAGAGAAGCACAAAAAGTAACACCACGGATTGATCGATCCTAGAGAACCTGGAAGGTCAATAGGCCCCACGATCTTCACGAAGATGCCAAGTTCAAAGTCGAGACAACAAGGAAGTGTGTGAAGTAAATCAAACAAATTGAACACTTAACCAGAAGGGAGAGAATATTCAGCAAGCCGAAGAGTGTATACCCTTTTGTAATATGCAAATTAGGATTGTGTTTAGATATCTAATTGGATTGAGTGTAATTCTAGTTACCTTGTTTTAATAATTATGTGCATTTTAACCTACTTGATACTTTTAACAATGATTTAATTTTATGTAAAAGCCGAATTCTTAGTTGAGAATTTTAGTAACAAAGCTATGACTGTTAAAAGCTGTAAACCTTTTGCAGCATAACCATTATCTTGACAAATTAACAGACATAAATCCTAACAGATCATATATTATATTAATATAATCTCGAGAGCTACAAACTTCTCATTAAAACTTCAATACCCTCACCTAGAGTATACAATCTCAAGAGAGGTAAATATCAAGCGCAGCTGCTTGAAGACTTGAATTTTCAAAGCTCCCCCAAAACTGAAGTTCAAACTGAAGCTGCCATCCTCGCCGCTGGCACTACACTTGCCCCATTTGATCACTCAATGTTCAATCATCATTATTTAACATTAAATTATTTTGGATTTCGCTTTAAAAACAAAAAACCTACCCCCAACCATGTCTCCTGTACTGACATTGGCCTAAATTCAAATGTATTATTATTATTATTTGTCAGTGCTTTAAAATTAAAGGGTTACTACACAGAGGTTAAAATGGAGGAAAACTCTGTGGAGCGGAAGAGGCTTTTACACGGGAGTGTCTTGAATATTATTTTATAAACGCTTACAGGGGGGGAAGTTGCCCCCAATGGCACGCTTCGTGCCCATCTTACATATATAGAAACCCCTTTTAGATGCGGCTCTAAATGTACCCAGTAGAACCCAAAAAACGGCACAGACCTCTCTAGATTTTACCTTTTAGAACTCTTTGGTAAAGGTTATGAACTTGAAGATACCCCTAAAAACATGTTTATAAAAAATAGATAGAATCGTTGACGAAGGAAGCTTTCTGTTATAATTATTTAAGAGACTTAATGTCTGATATACCCCCAAGTAGGGCCCCAGAACACAGTCACAGTAAGTAGCTATGGCCGTAAGATCCGCAGCTGATTCAGCGTCAGTTGATGTTGATTCTACTTACTTAACGTGGTGGCCTCTATGCCCGACCAGTCATAAACTGGTCTCCTCGCACACAGCCAGAGAGCGGGGAATGGATGTAAGTATATATGGATTTGTAGTTGTAGCCAGGTAGGCTCTACTATAGCACTTAGAATTTCATTAATTGCAATGCAAACCATCTACATTTCTCTTGATACTATTATTAATATTTTTATTATTATTTGAAGCACGTCTCTGAGAGTCCCAACTGACGCACTTGAACTTGTCAGCAATGAAACTGCACTGAAAATGTATGACTCATTTGGCATAGGAATCCTCCCGGTTCCGATTAGATAAAGCCACAATTGATAGCGGGAAATATACAATGTATACTACAAGACAATCTACACATAAAGAAAGAAAAACTGGCTAAAGAGAGGTAGTAGTAGCATCAGAATCAGTGCATGGCAGCTGGCAAAGTGTAAATAATTAAGAGCCAATCCAGTTAGGAAAGGCATTAAAAAACAAGCTGCCGGCTGACTGTACTATTAAATAAAAAAAAAAAATAAAGAAATTTAATAACAAATCGCTTTCAGGGGGAACGATAAAGTCGGACATTAATAGGGGTCAGGCAAGGGGATTACTAATAGATCACCTGATATGGGGTAATGGTTAGTTAAGTCATTTTAACTCTCTCAATAAAAATAAAGTTCTAAAAATGTATATAAAAATCAAACAATTATAAGGATTATAATAATAAACATTTAAAAACAAATAGAACTAGGAAGTATACAAATTACGAAAAATGAATTACAAAATTGTAACTTAAATATTGAAAAATTTAACTAACGAATAAACACTTAATAAAGTGCAATTGGCTAAGCACAATCACTTAATTACCGTTAACCGTGGCTTACTGTATTTTCATTTGTTTTTGGCCCGCTCTTAATTGGCAACTCCGGCGCTTTGGCCATGCTCGACTAACTAAGTGAGCCCCGTTTAACGGTCTTTTATTAACCACCATACTTGGGCTCATTGGGAGCAGCTGCTCGTTCAAAGCAATTGCAAAAGTGCAGAGTGTGTAGGCATTGCTCCTCTCTTTCCTTCTCTCTAAGATCCTTGCACCCGGACCACAGTACGCTCTCTATAGAGTGAACCAATAAAAAAAGGAGTTCTTACCAAAAGACAGGAAGATATATTTAGCAAAGCTGAAGATTATGCATATATATTTGCAGTAGTTAATTTTTAAGCTTGTTTATAAAATAAATATACATATTTTCTAAATGTTGCCATAATGCTGATATACAAAATTTATATGAATCATAGAAACAATACCAATGGAATATTGCCATCCTGTTCAACTAATATATGTATTTACATTTGCTTTTAAATCAAAAGAATAATATTTATAATAATAATAGAGTTCATTCTTAATGCCGATACTATATATACAGTTTTAGAAATATTGTAACAACCTGTCATAATAATATGCAAGGAATACAGGGGCATGCAAGGAATTTAACAGATTTTTTAGATAGAGCTTAATATTGACGATTTTACTTTTAAATTCAAGGTTTTAAAACCCTAATACGAATTTTTTCATATAAATATATCACTTTTCCCACTTATATGTTTAACAGGGTCACAAATTCCTCGAACCACTGTAAATTTAACACGAAAATCAGGACAATTGGGAATTACAGTTAGAATGCGCATTGTTGGCTTGGAGACCATTTTCTAGCTAAAAACAAAACACAATTATCAAATATGTGCACAACAAGGCCTTGGTCAATACTTCGAGTGAATACTGTTGGCAAAAGGACGTGCACTTTAGTGTTTTGACTTTTGTTTTATTGATTTTTAGCCAAGAGACAGGTTCAAAACGCAAACGCACACAGGCACACACACACACAAACGCCCACCCACACACGAAGGAAAACACACCCTTGCTTGTGTATCCCTGAAAAAAAAACACTTGGAAACAGAAGCTAATTAAGTCAAGCGCAGCTTACTCTTAAAACCAACCTGTGTTTCGATGATATTTACTTTACAAACAAACGTTTGTCAGCGATTGATTTTGTTTCAAGCCACTGTTTTGGCCTATATCATGTTCACATATTCCTTTTTCCTTTTGTCAATAAAGACGCGCGCGCCGCACTAGAACAACAACAACTTTGGTAGCAGCACGCCAAACACCCACAACAAACACACACGATAAAAAAAAAAGACGCAAAAACGCGCGAGAAACCCGCTCGCAACCTGTCGAGACGAACGTTATATGTCAAGTGTGACCGCAGCCTGGTGACTTGAATATATCGCTGGAGTCCGCAACAAATATACCAAATAGAAGAGGAAGATCTGCAGCTTATTGGCGGAAAATACTAAAAATCCAGAATAAATGACCAGCAGGTGGCGGTTTTGCTTTGTTAAGCCGCGGTTATTTTGGTTTTATATTTGAGGTTTTTGGCAACCAAAATCCGAAGGTGTCTAACGTCTTACCGATTGGCGCTATCAACTTTGTATATAGAATATAAGATAATAGTCTTGATTTGGACTTATCACAGTTTAACACGCGATTATTAACATACGACTATTAACACTCGATTACTATCGGACGATGATTAGCACTCGATTACTAACACTGACGTGGCGCGAACGATTTGAAAGCCGCGAGCAGACTGAGGCTGCAGCGGCGAGCCGCCTCTACTTATGGCTGCGGGGGAGTGAGAGAGCGCGAGATAGATCGCTAGAGACAAACATAGAAGAGAGAGAGAGAGACAGACTGCGGATGCTGCGGCGAGTTGCCTCTATTTATAGCTGCGAGAGATGAAGAGAGAGCGAGAGAAAGAGATAGAGAGTGAGATTTAGAGACAGAAAGAGAAAGGGAGATGGAGAGAGAAAGAGAGAGAGAGAGAGAGAGAGAGTTGATAGAGTAGTATAGAAACATGCGAGAGAGAGATAAATAGAGCTGGAGTTTGCGAATATTGAGAGATATAGAAAAAGTGCCAGACAAAGTCAGAGAAGTAAATAAAAAATAGCTTTTATAATCTTTCTTCGATGAATCTCAGCTTAAGCCTTTATTCTTGTGATAGAAATCTCACTTCTGCAGCCCTTTGTTTACAAATGTTTGAAGCGGGGTCGCCCGCTTGGCATATTGAGTGTATCAATAATTTGAGAGTTAGAGTAAGAGCGCCGCTCACGGAGCGCCTTTATCTTCTTCTTTTATCTGTCTAATTATCTCTTACTGTGTGTCTCTATATTTCACTCCATCTTTATCTCTCTGTAGCTTTATTTATTTTCCTCTTTCTCTGGTTCAATCTTTTTCTCTGTCTTTCTCTGTTTTCAGCTCTCTCTCTCTATCCCTCTCTCTCTATATATATTTGTAAACATCTCTCTGACCCCAGTGTAAACAATCCACATCCGGAGCAGGCGATGCCACTCTCAGCTGACATAAACTCTCTATTAATCTCTATAATATGAAAACCGGATACCGTGTCTTAAATCTGGGATTCTATTTTTACTTATATACATTTATTTCGAAATTAAATTTGTTTAAAAACAGTCGCTCAAAATTTAACGATTCAAACTGTTCCAATACGTTGCCTCGATAAGTTGGTATTTTTCAGTATTTATATCGTATGGTCTTGTGCTATCGCCTAGGCACGGTCACACTGCTTCAGACGCCCCATCCAGTTGTAATTTCATATCATCAAAGGGGCCAACGAGATTTTAGATGTTCTATGAGACGCTTTTCGAACTTTTGTAAAAGGTAAGAGGACGCAACGATACAGCGCCATCTTGGCAGCTTCAACATTGACGGAAACTTGTCACTCCAAATGCCGTCAGTCGTGCCTATATGCCCTGTGTACGTGGTGTTTTGTGTTTTGCGTCTTTGTATTTACATACACAAACCAGTGCCTCCTCTCTCACCCTTCTCGTTTTTCAATTGTCCAGAATCTTGCATCTGACGAGATGTCCTACTTCGCGGTCTATGTACCGCCATCGAAGGCGGTATTCGAAGGAAGGGCGTCGCAGTGTGCGGGCTCGATTGCGGCAGTTGCGCTGGCTGCCACCAAATCTGGGACTGGAAGTGCATCGGGATCGGGACAGGCGGCAGCAGTGCCGGCGGAGGATTCCGACTATCCACGTAAGTCTGAGCGGAATGGGGCGAGTGTTGCGGTCTACCTGGCTGTGTGCTTGTGTGTGTATGTGTGTGCGGGTGCGTTCGCTGCGTTCCAGTTATTTACCGCTTGTTGCTATATTTGTGATACCCTGGAACTGTGTGGGAGTATCCGACACGCTCATTGCACATACAAAATTGGGAAATTTAATATATATACAAAATTATAAAGTCAAATCGAACAAGATTTCAAGTTGGAGGAAAAATTCCATATAGAAATTCTTAAAAATACCATATTGGAATTCCCAAAATGACCAAATGGGAGTTCCCTGATTCCAGGCTGCTTTTAATTCATTCTCTGAATTGGGAATTTCCTTGTTTGGAATTTATTTTGATTGTAACTCTCCATATTTCTCCAGAATTATTTTAAAAATACTTTGAAAATATACAAAAACAATATAGATCCCCAAGGTTCAGCCAGCTAATTCGATTTCGGTGTAAACAAATGGTAAACAATTGCTATTTACCAACAGAACTCAATGCAATTGTCCCGCTTCCGCTCTCTTTCTTACTGCAACGTGGTAATCCAATTAAATTCGATTTCGAAGAATGATACAAGATTGCTGCCCGTTGATTACAGCCAATGTCCCCCCCAAAGTGGGGTTGCATTACTAGGACCTTGACCTCTCCACTCTTCACTTCCACAAAAGTGGTACACAGCCAGACTTATGAGGTCATAGTGATAGGATCAGGACTTTGCGTAAAGACAGCAATTTAAATACCCACTGGAAGCAGTCTTAGTTTCGCTACAGTAAATGACTTTAGGGCTTAGAAATACTTTTAAAAGGAAGGAGAATATTTATCCTTCGCTTTATTTCTTAATTTTGCCGTTTTATTTATACCTTTGAGTGACCCCAAATAATTGTATGTGACAGCCACGAATTCTCATCATTTTTTAACATTTTATTTATAATACCAGCTGTAGGCACAAGTACCCCAGCTAGTGAGTCCCCAGATCTCTCATATATTTACTATAAATATATAGCATTGCCGGCTGTTGAGTGAAGTTTTTTTTATACCCTTGCAGGGCATATTAATAAGGGTAAAAAGAAGATATTTTTAATCGTATAAAGTATATGTCTTCAATTAAAAACTTTTAAAAATCTACAGCAGCTCTGGAAATGCTAAATTATGTTCTATTAGCTGGTAGATCCTTCTTATTTTAAGGGTACATTACTTTTAGCTTGTTAAACATTGTCAAGTTCTTGTGGGAGGTTAACGTCTGGGTATATGTCTCTCTTTGCCTTTCCCCTTGTCCCACCCATTTGAACCAAGTCAACAGTCGTTGCCCAGAACACAACAAAAAGGAAAATAAAATTAATACAAAAAAAAGAAACAAAGAAAAAGCAAAAAGCCGCAAAAGCAAAGCAAAAAACACACCATTTGTGGATTAATTCAAGTCGATCTTTTAAGTACCTTAAACAATTAAATATTTATTTATATTTATATTTCAAATAAGAAATAATAAAGAAGATGACTAAAGTTGGTAAGCCTGGAAGCTATAGACAAAAGGTTATAGTTAAGATAATCTATGTTTCAACATCAAAAGGAGAAACCCCAAATAACTATTTTGGAATTTAAAAAAATATATATTTTTTTATTGTTAGCCAGCCAATTCCCTGCACCGATGCTGCCCTGTTCTAGGTCTAGGAATATTTTTTTTTTGCCGGCATAGTGCCAACAGCTACGTCACACGCATATGTCTATATATATACATATAAATCAACCCAATGCCCGCCCACCCAACGCCACCTCGCATTTGTTTTGATTTTGTTTTGCTTCACACATTCCTCGCCTCGTGCGGCTTTCGCCCCATTTCGTCGTTCGCCGACGACGATGGCGTGACCGAGCGAGCGAGCAGCTAACTTATTTGTTATTTGGTTTATCCCCCGATCGCCATCGGACCATCCAAACAGCCGACTCTCCGCTTTGGCTGATCTTCACGGAGAAAATCCATGCCCTGAACGTCCTGCGTCACTTCAAGGACGGCCGATTGCGTGAGTTTCCCAACCAGGAGCAGGCCGAGAGCTACGTACAGTACGGTTTCGAGAGCATCGAGTCCCTCAAGAGATTTGGCAAGCCCAAGACGCCCAGCAGCAGTAAGTAGTAGCAACGCAAATATGTACTACAAATAATACACATCACATTTTCGTTGAATTTCTTAAAGAGAGCATCAGCATTGGCTATAAAAACTCACAAAATTCCACGGACAACGCGTACAGCTCCTTCTCGCCCACAGGAAGTCACAGTGGAATCAGCGCCAATAGCTTTGCCTCCATGGGCGGCAGCTTGCATTTGAGCAGCTCGCCCACCTCCTCGCCGGGCAGTGGCAGTGGCAGTGGCATCATTTCCAATGGCCGTCAGCAGCAGCATCATCAGGAGCTGTCGGGCAGCGGAGGAGAGCGTCCACAGTTCCGGGCACCCGGCAAGCACGAATTGCAGGAGTTTCGGCGCCAAATCGAGCGTGGCAACCTGGGGAGGGTTAAGCAAATCGTGTGGGATAATCCCCGCTTTCTCATCAGCAGCGGCGATACGCCCACCTGGCTGATCGAGGGCTGTCGCTATAACGCTCTGCACATCTGTGCCCAGGAGAATCAGGCGAAAATAGCCGAGCTGCTGCTAAAGACCATCTCGGACAGGGATTTCACGCAGCTGTATGCGGGCAAAAAGGGCAGCAGTCAAATGTTCTTCTCCGCGCTGAACGAAAGTCTCTTGGATTACTATCTGAACATGCCGGATAGTGCCCGTGGCGAGACGCCGCTTCACCTGGCGGCTAAGCATGGGCATGCGAACGTGGTCGAGGTGCTCGTTGCCTATCCGCAGTGCAAGTCGCTCAAGAATATCGATGGACTGCAGCCCAAGGATGTGAGTGTTTAGTTTGTATTTTATATTATTTACTTTTATCATGTTTGTTTTTTTATTATAGCTCATCTGCCAACGACCTGCGACGGAGTTAAACAGGAAACTGGATGTGCTTATGTGCGATCCACATTATGTGCCCGTGCTGAGGTCTGCGGCCAATGAACTGCCACCCCAAGTGGGTAAACCCTTCTCACCAAAACAGCCACCGGTGAGTGTTGTGCAAGGTTTTAAACCATATTATCATTATTTTATATAGTAAGGATATGTATACTAACTTTACAAATCATTTGAGAGCTATTTTAATGAAGAATATTGAATTATCAAAGGTTTTTTCGGGTTTTACGACACGCAGCATTAAGTAAAGAGCTTTGTCTCGCTCTAATTCAATTAGTTTACTTTGAATTGTTGAAACTTGTAGAAATTACGCCTTTCTCACACACTCCCTCTCTCTCTTAATTGCAGGACCTGCAGCCAAGGGACGAATGTGGCATTCTCAGTACTGAATTGTCCATCAGCGCCCTGGCAGGACCCATGTCCCGCGACAAGGCACTCAAGTTCTACAAGCGCTGGAAAACACCGACGAGCTCCGGCAGCTGCCTAAAGTCACCGATTTTCTCGCCGTCTCGCCGCAGGACAGGACAAATGTCCAACCGCAACGGCAATGGTAATGGTTCTGGAGGAACGGAACGGCACAATAGGGCACGTTCGGCGCGCAGGCTACCCTTCGAATCGAACGGCAGCAGCACCAGCAGCAGCAATGGTAATCTGAGCGAAAGCAACAACAACGATGTCGAAAAGATGCCAGACACCTCTTTGGACGGAGAGAACATGGTCTTAGACCTGTCGCTGATGAATCGTTCGAGGTTCAGCAGCGAATTCTCGGACAGCTATCGGGAGCGACACATCAAGAACTCGGACATTGAAAAGGGCCTGGAGGTGGTGGGTCGGCACTTGGCCAGCCAGGAGCAGCTCGAGTGGCGCGAACACTGGGATTTCCTTGACGCCTTCGTGGACATACGTACGCCCGAGGGTCTGGATCGCTTGGAGGCCCATCTGGTGGAGAAGAGCGAGCAGGCGAAGAAGGAGGATGCAATTATGAATTTTGCCCAGCTGTATCAGAGTCTCGATCTGGTGGCCAGCGAGCAACAGCAGCAGCAGCAGCAGCAGCTGGACAGACCCTTGGCCAGTACCGCCGTTGAGGTGGTGCCCACCTTCACCGAATTCCAAACGCCGTACACCTGTGTGGAGAAGTCGCTGCAGGTGTTTGCCAAGCGGATCACCAAAACCCTGATCATCAACATCAAGGAGGTGACCATCAATGACATGCTGCTCGGCGAGCTAAAGAGACTCAAGACTCTAGTCGCTAGCTTTAAGGTGAGAGCTTTACATATACATTTATTTCTTGATCCCCTTTAATATGTTAATATTTCTTTAGATAGACGCACGCTTCACCCATGTGGACTTCAGCAAGGTGCACTCGCGCATTGCCCACTTGGTGGCCAGCTATGTGTACGACTCGCAGGAGGTGAATGTGGCGATGCGGCTGCTCCTGCTTCAGATGCTGCGCAAGCTGCTCAAGCTTCTCGCCGCTGACGAGCGGGGCCGCGAACAGCATTTGGGCTGCTGGTGCAGCAGTCTCCTGCAAAAGCTCGAACAGACTCCTCCCGGGTCCGCTGCAGTCCATCAGCTGCCGGACGCTGTGAATACCGAGGAGCTGTACATTAACGCCTGGGAGGCGGAGCATAGCTGTCCCTGCCAGTGGGTTGTACCGCACAATCTCAGCCGCAAGAGCAGCCGGCGCAAACGCACCGAATCCCTGCGTGCCGCCGTAGCTGCCGCCGCCACCACTTCCGCTTCTGAAGAGCACGACAAGACTTTATATGTAAGTGTAAATATTTTAAACTAAATATTTTTTAGCTAATAAAACCTATGCTTACAGTATGACTGCCTAGACACACTGACTGCTTGTGACGATGGGACTAGCAGTGAGGAGGAAAACTTTAGAACGCCGCCAGAGAGCATGACGCCTCAATGGGCATACCAATTGTATATATATGGGTGGGTATAAATCCCTTATATTTAAATTTAATTTATATATTATTTATTTATATATTTCCCTTGCAGCAAAGAGCCAACGAAACGGGATGTCGACGTTTTGAATGCCATTGGTAACTTGGATTTGGATGAGGAAACCCGGCCGCTTGTCTATGCCTGGCGGGCCAATATGGAGAGCTTCCCCGCTGCTGAGCTGGAGCTTTTCCCGTCGCCAAAGATTGTGCAAATCAAACCCGATAACTGCTGGTGGGGTGGCAAAATCAAGTCATCGATGCCACCCAAGCCAATCGTTGCTATTCCGGCCACACCGAAACTTGGTTCCTTTGGTGGCATATTAAAAGCAGGGCGAGGTGGCAGCCCCAATCCCAGTATTCAGCCAGCAGCAGCAGTAGCACCAGCGGCAACCAGCTTCATGGGCAGTTCTTTATCGCCGGTCGCCTTCAAATCTTTGGCGGCTGCGGCGCAGACATTCCCGACGGCGCAGACATTCCAGACGCCGCTGAACAAGGTGCGGGGACTTTTTAGTAAATATCGGGAGGTACGACCCACCTCCGAGCTGGACTCGTCGAGTGGCAGTGGTTGCTGAGACAACGTCTGAATTTTTTTTTTGTAACCAAAATTTGTTGGAATTTGTAAAAAGTTTTTAAAATCATTTGGAATAAATTATTGATATATTTTGAAATTTAAAATTCTGGCATATCGTTTAAATTGGTAGTTGGTAGCTTAAAAAAAGGACAAATTATCGAGTTTATAAGGTTTCCTTTACTTTTCAATGTAATCTTTATGGATTTTGGCTCGAAATTAGACATTAAATGTGTATAATTGTTTGGAGAATAGTAAATGAGAATAATTATCAAATTAAATCAATTTAATGATAATAAATAAATACATTTTAAATATATATATATTTAAATTAAATTACATTAATATATATCAAACAATCTGTTATGCAAAAAAAAGGAAACTGAACTGAACCCAGTAGCAAAAAAAACCTAAAAAAATACAAAATCAAAAAAACAACAGAAAAGAAAGATTATAAATGAAGTAACCGAAGTTTGCATACACTGCAAGCTATGTGAAATGACTATAAACCGAAGTAACTACAGTTTTATTTAAGAAAAAATATGTTATATATTTTTCTTAATTTAATTTTCTGCGTGTTTTTATGGTACAGGTAAAGACAATATTCTAATCAAGATATGTAACGCCTATGCAGTTTTTTCTGCTACCAAAAATCAACTTATTTTGGAACTTATTTTTATAAAAATAAATGTTGATTCAAATTAGCATAAAAAATAATCGTAATTTCACCTAAAATACTCTCTTTTACCTCTGTTTTCCTGCCTTTGTATCCCTTCCTTTAAACATAAACTTGGGGAAGGCTTAAAGAAGCAAACAAATTGGTTTCTGTTGCCATTTCGCTCAGTGGTCGGGCCACTTTTCACTGGCAAGGCTTTGACAAATGATCGCTGATAAGGAGCCCATCCAAGCCGAGGCGAACCTACCTGTGCTGGCGCAGGTAAGGGGCAAAGGGAACACCAGACGGGAGACATTGGTAGCAAGGCTTGAAGCGACCATAAAAATATCCGTCAATAAGCAAACAAAGAGTCGAAACCAAGTCTGGGAAATAAGCTAATGAAAATTATGCTATTAAAGAATTATATTCTCAGGTCTTAGGGATACTTTTCCTAGGTTTATATTTTAAACCCCACCCTGTATTCCTTCTGAAACCTTTTGGGGTTGGAATAACTGAGGCTGGACCCCGGCACTTATCCCGACTGGCGCCAGTTGCCTCGATTATCTGACCACTGCCATCAGGTTCTTTTGTTTGAAAAAAGAAAAAAGATCCTGAAAATTTCGAAAAAAAAATAAAAAAGCCCCGCTTTGCACTCTTGTGAAACTTGAGAACACTCCACAACGAGGGCCAGGGAGGGGGCAGTAATGGAACAAAGAGGGTCTGGGCCGTGTCAGAAATTCACACAAGACTTGTGAAGTTTCTCCGTACCCTGAACTGAAGTGAATGCAAGTTGAGTGTGTGGAGTTTTATTATTTTTTTCTTATTTTTTATGTATATTTTTTTATTCTTATTTTTTTGAAAGCAAGGCGGCGCCGGAAGCTGGTCAGACAGCTTTGACCAATTAAACCAGCTATTCATCCAGGTATTTATCCCCCTTAGAAGTGCTACCAGCTCCGAGCCTAAGCTTTGATCGTCCTGCAATCAGTTCAGTTCAGGACGAGAAGTTTGACCAATTTCAAATTTTCTTATTGGTTAAATTGAAAAGGACCCCGACCTTTCAGATATTTTCCGATATGAAACCGATTATAAATATCGATATTAAAGTATTAAACACTGGAAATACCATATGCCATCATCAATGGTACTCAACGTAGGGTAGTTCCCACAATACCCCCAATAATGCCACCGAATCAAGCTTTAAATTTTTAATTATCAACAAAATATAATAAAAAATATGCAAAAATTGACAAAAATAACTTTGAAAAACTATTAAAATTTCTTAAAATTAAAGGCAAGCAGTTTCTTGCCATTTTTACCCAGTAAGGTCATTTCAAAATTGTCACAGTTGTCTAGACTTTGCATAACTCTCGACACCTGCGACTCACCAGGAACCGCTCGCACAGTGGGCACAACAGCTACGATCGGCCGCTTCAGCAATTTTGGCATATTCTTCGGCTTCTGGAGAACGTTTTGAACTTCTGAACCCTCAGCTTCAGGCTCCTTGGGTACATCGAAGACCTGATGCACTTCCAAAACCTCCAGGGCGTTGGACACATCCACCAGAACCTGCTGAACGTCCAGCAGCTCCCTTGGCACCTTCATCGCGTTCGGTATTATTGGCAGATCCAAAGTCCTCAAAATTTTTAATACTGCAAGCAGCTCCAGCTCATTGAGGCCCTTCAGCAACTTTGGTAGCTTCATCAACTCCACAACCTCCGGGATCTCAACTGCTTCTGCCACATTCTGCAACTGCAACTCCAGGAATTCCTGAAACAGCTGTGGAACCTCTTGGGGTACGGGTAAATCCTTAGCCTTATTCTGTAATGCCAGTGACGGTGAATATTCCTCCTTCTTCGAATCAGTTGTGATGGTTTGTACAGACGAGTCCCTGACTTCGCTAACCATGAAATCAGATGTGTCGGTCTGCGCAGTTGCAACTTTTAATGTCAGCGACATCGAATCATCCTTTGTCTCCAAGTCCGATGAGTTTGTCTGTACAGAACAGTCCATAGTCTCTGAATATGGAGTCTCGGTCTTGTGTAATGCCAGTGACGGTGAATATTCCTCCTTCTTCGAATTAGTTGTGATGGTTTGTACAGACGAGTCCCTGACTTCCCTAACCATGAAATCAGATGTGTCGGTCTGCGCAGTCGCAACTTTTAATGCCAGCGACATCGAATCATCCTTTGTCTCCAAGTCCGATGTGTTTGTCTGTACAGAACACTCCATCGTCTCTGAATCAAAAGTCTCGGTCTGCGTAATGCCATCGGGGTGGAAAGGATACCAGTAAGAGAGATTCGCCTTGAAATCAGATGTGGCGGTCTGGGTAAACGCATCCTCGATTGTTGACGACATCGAATCAACCTTTGCCTCCAAGTCCGATGGGTTGGTCTGTACCAAGAGATCCTTGGGGAGAGGATCACCCATCGTCTCCGAATCAGGTTGGTCGGTCCGTACATTGGAGTTCGGGAGGTTATCTGGCTGGGAATCACCTATAGCCTCCACATCACGTGTACATGTCTGCGAAATCGCTTCCTCGGATTGTAGAGATAAAGAATCACTCTTCAACTCCGAATCAGATGAGCTGGACTCTTCATATGGAATTAGACGTACCGGTGGCAGAGGATTATCTACCAAGTTGTCGAGGTTCTGGTCCGATTGCTCAAACGGAGGCATCACTTTGCCCAACTTCAGCGTCGTCTCCGAATCAGGTTGGTCGGTCTGTACAGCGAAATTCTGGAGGTTATCTGTCTGGGAATCACATATAGCCTCGAACTCAGAAGTGCCGGTCTGTGAAATCGCCTCCTCGGATGGTAGCGACTGAGAATCGTTCTTCAACTCCGAATCCGATGAGCTGGACTCTTCATATGGAGTTATAAGTTCGGGTGGCTGAGCAACATCTACCAAATTGTCGATGCACTGAACCAACCCGGCTGACCGAAGCATCGATATCCTGCCCATCTCCTGCGACTCAGGTGATTCAGTCTGTACAATGGAATTCGGGAGGTTATCTGGCTGTGTATCACCCATAGCCTCGAAATCACATGTACATGTGTCCGAAATCGCTTCCTCCGATGGTAGCGATACAGTATCACTCTTTAACTCTGAATCAGATGAGCCGGACTCTTCATATGGACTTATACGTAACGGTGGCAGAGGTTCATCTACCAAATTGTCGAGGCCCTGGTCCAACCCGTCTAACCGAAGCATCGATATCCTGCCCATCTCCTGCAACTCGGGTGATTCGGTCTGTACAACGAAATTCTGGAGGTTGGCTCCTGGAGGCTGGGTATCACCTATAGCCACGAAGTCACATGTACATGTCTCCGAAATTTCTTCCTCAGATTGTAGCGACTGAGAATCGTTCTTCGACTCCGAATCCGATGAGCTGGACTCTTCATATGGAGTTGTAAGTTCGGGTGGCTGAGCAACAACTACCATATTGTCGATGGACTGGTCCAATCCGTCTAACCGAAGCATCGATATCCTGCCCATCTCCTCCGACTCAGCTGACTCGGTCTGTACAACGAAATTCTGGAGGTTGGGCTCTGGAGGTTGGGTATCACATATAGCCTCGTAATCACATGTACATGTCTCCGAAATCGCTTCCTCGGATTGTAATGATAAAGAATCACTCTTCAACTCCGAATTAGAGGAGCTGGACTCTTCATACGGAGTTATAAGTACCGATGGCAGAGGATCATCTACAATATTGTCGAGGTTCTGGTCCGATTGCTCAAACCGAGGCATCGGTGAATGGGTCTGTACAACGAAAATCTGGATGTTAATTGGCTGTGTATCACCTATAGCCTCGAAGTCACATGAACATGTCTCCGAAATCGCTTCCTCCGAAGGTACCGATAATGAATCACTCTTCAGCTCTGAATCCGATGAGCTGGACTCTTCATATGGACTTGTACGTAACGGTGGCAGAGGTTCATCTACCATATTGACTAGCTTCTGGTCCACCTCGGCTGACCGAAGCATCAGAACTCTGCGCAACTCCTCCGACTCAGGGGTGTCGGTTTTTGCAACAAAATTCTGAAGGTTTATTGGCTGGATATCACATATAGGAGACGAAATCGCCTCTTCGGTTGGTAGCGGTAGACGATCATTATTTAACTCTGAATCAGATGAGCTGGAATGTTCGTATGGACTTGTAGGTACCGGTGGCTGAGCAACAACTACCATTTTGTCGAAGGTGTGGTCCAACCCGACAAACCGAACCTTCAACACCCTGCGCATCTCCTCCGAATCAGGTGTGTCGTTCTTTTTAGCCTCGAAATGAGATGTACATGTCTCCGAAATCGCTTCTTCGGATTGTAGCGATGGAGAATCATTATTAAACTCCGAATCAGACGTACTGGACTGTTCAAATGAACTTATAAACACCGCTGGCAGAGCTTCACCGGTGAACATATTGCCAAAGAAGTAACTCAAGTGGTCACACCGCAGCACCATCTCTCTGGGCACCGCCACCGTCGTCTCCGAATCGGGTGTGTCGGCCTGTAAAATGGCATTCTGGAGGTGTACTGTCCGAGAATCACATATAGCCTTGATATCATATGTACATGTCTGCGACTGAGTTATTCTGGACAGTTCACCTGGACTCGGCGGCGAGGCATAATCGAACATTTTGTCGAGGTCCTCGTCCAACTGGACAAACCGCAGCAACATAATCCTGATCACCTCCTTCTGCGTCTTCGAATCGAGCTTGTCGGCCTGTATGATATCCTGCAGCGAAAGTGGCGGCGAAGCGAACCGATGGAGCATCTCTCGGGTCCAACTCAGGGGCAGGAACTCACCATTTGGACTGTCGGACTGTACATAACGAATTAAAGATTTCGGCGGCTGAACACCAGCTACCATATTGCCGAGGCTCTGCGTCATCTTGTTAAATCGATGGAACGATCCTATGGCCCACTCCTTGAAGGAATCTTTATGGGGGAGGAAAGGAATTGTAAGGAAAGGGAGTACTCCTGATGGATGGAGGGACACACTTTGGCACATTGCCAGCTGCACTAGCTTACCTTTAGCTTTGTCTTTATTCTGCGCCATTTTTGAAACTTATCTAAAACTACTTTAAACTTTTTTTTACTTCATAAAAATATATATACTTGTTACTGTTTTGGCTGTGCAAAGAATTTTAAGAATGAATACTGAAATCTCGAACGACCTTTCTGGACTTGAAAGTAAAACTCAAGGCTCAATAGATACTGAATTTGAAATGAATTAAAAACGAGAACGAATAATTTTCAGTTCAAGTTTCATTTTCATTTTGTTGTTTTGAAGTAAGTATCCAGTGAGCCTTGAAGTTTGCATTGTCAGAAGCAGAGGAGAGCAGCTCGACCAAGGCATATTTTAGCGATTGCTTTAGAAGGACCTAGATGGAGCTTTCCTAAGTTGGACAGGACCTCCGCAATCACGAACCCAATGCTCGGCCACGAAGTATCTTACGGATGAAGTACTAAAGATGGTACTTCCTTTGATACAATGATACTCCAGACAATATTCCCGAAGATAATGCTTTCTAGAAAGAGGTAAAGAGGTAGTTTATTCTTTGTATCATAAGGATTACTTTGCTTTTAGAGCTACATAAATAACTTCTTAGGGAGCCTAGCTAGGTTCTTCCTGATTAAAAAAAACACATTTAGGAAGATCCTTGATCATCTCGGGCTTGCCGCCGTTTTTGTGATGGAAAATCTTATACTTACAGCTGTCTCTCCATAAAATAGAATATTAGCTATAAAATATTTGCTATATTTCCTATATTTCCTATATTTTATAACAAACTTAAGCCTATAAGTTTGCATGTCCTTGCCCTAGCTTCTATACTCTTTGAGGTTCTAGGCAGACGGAGAGCTAAACATGACTAAATCGCATTTTCTAATTATGTTAGGTCAAAATATAATTACAATATATACAAATGATGGGACTGGATATCCTTCTTCGGTTGACACTTACCTTTAAATACGCTTTAAGGACCTTATATATAGGAATATATATCTGGTTAAGAAAAGGATATACCCAGAAAACTAATTACTGTTCAATCAAGTTGAGCTCGTATTTTTGTAATTTTTAAATAATATTTCCGTTTAATTATATTTTTGATTACTATTTAAGCTATTTCAGTCCGGGGTTCGCACTATTCGTTCCTGGAAAGGGTATAGCCATCTAGATAGGAAATATTAACTGCCCCAATTTGAGACTCAATCAGAGGCATGCAAACCCGGTCAGTGCATAAACAATGAAAGGCTTTTAGGGCCAAAACATGAAGGAAAACCCCAACGCACGCAGCCACTAATGACCCACGCATCGATTCCGAACAAAACTTGGCCATTCCTCAGTCATTGCGGTGACTTTGGATCGATCGAGTGCGCTGGGTGCTGGCGGGCAAGCAATGTTCCTGAAACGGAAATGCCGCCAGAGAAACGCCATCCGGTTGGGGAAATGCCATCCAGGCGTCAGCGCGCCCTCGAGACCCTGGTCATCTTCCGGCGCAGTCTCATCTACCAGACCAAGGAGTTCTTTCAGAACTCGACGCTGCACGGTGTTCGCTATATTGCCGAATCGGGGAGACCGATTGGGGAGAAGTTTATGTGGTTCTGCTTCACGTCCATTGGAGCGGTCACCGCACTGGTCATCATTATGAGTCTGTGGGAGAAGTTCCAGACAAATCCCACTATCACCGGCCTGGACACGGACTTTCACAATCAGAATGTGGTCTTTCCCACCACCGTTGTCTGTCCGGAGGCAGCCTTTGACCACGAAAAGACCGAAGCGATTGTGTACAAGACTTTGGCGTGAGTATTTAACTTGTGACTTTCTGGAGTAATAGAAATATAATATAAGATATATAGTATATAATTTTAAAGATGTAGAAAACTGTACTAAATTGTTGTGTTTTCTTCCATCGAAAATAGAAACTACGACCAAGAGGAGGTGCCCAAGTACACCTCATTTCTGGAGGTGCTTACCTCGCTGAGCTTTGAGAGAATTGGCGATGCCAAACTGTTGGCCCAATCGATACCCAAGGATAAGCTGGAGGAGAACACCCTCAGGCAGTGGGCCTTCGAGGCTCACATAAGCTGCGAAAGCACCTTTGTGTCCTGCAAATATCGGGACGAGGAGACACCCTGCTGCGACCACTTTGAGCCCATCTACACGGAGCATGGCTTTTGTTATGCCTTCAACAGCCGCTTCAAGTCCACGGCCACCGAAGAGTATTCAATTTGATTTGATTTTATTTGAATAATTATTAATAAATAATATATTTTTTTCATTAAAGTGTCAAGACAAGCGCACCGCATGACCTCTACGAGACGGACAAAAAGTGGGCGCTCTTCTTTGTGCCCAACAGCACTTCTAGGGTGAGTCATTTCGGCTTCTTCTCTTTGATTTAAGTATGTAAATTTCAAATCTAAAACAATCCTTCCCTCAATAGATCTTCATATTCTCGAACGAGGAGTATTTCGGCTCTGACTTCAATGCCCAGATCGATTGGTCAGAGAGCCAGCTGGTGGAGGTGAGGATTTCCAAGAAGAATACCTACACCACAGACGATGCCCGTCAGCTTTCGATTGGCCAGCGGAAGTGCATTTTCAGCGATGAGGTCAAGCTCAACTACTTCCCGGATGCATATACCTTCTCCTCCTGCATGAAGCAGTGTCGCATGAGCAAGGCCATTAAGCTCTGCAAGTGCAATCCGCCGTTTTACAAGCCCATAGGTAAGGATAAGGATTAGGAGGGTTTTGAACAATAAAATGCATAACGCCTAGGTACCTTAAGCAGGCTTGGTTCAGTGATAACAATAGCATTTCAAGAGAAAGGAAGAGATAGTATTAAGAAATCCTTTGGCTTAAAGCCTCCTAATTCTGGCTAAGGATTAACTGTACCTTCTTCCAGTCAATGTGCCCATGTGCATGCTTAAGGACCTGGATTGCCTCAATGAGTTCAAGGCGAACATTACCAACATCAAGGACTGCCTTCAGTGTGAGCTTAGCTGTTCGAAGACTGTATTCAACATTGACAAGCTCATCAAAATGTAAGTTCCCTTAGTTATTTTAATTGAAATTACATATTCTTGGCTCTTAACCCAGTGTGGACCGGCCAGAGAGCACTGGTGTGCTGGTGGAGTTCCTCACCTGGCCCATTATCCGGTATAAGCGTGAGGTTCTCTTCGGCTGGGTGGATTTGCTGGTGTCTTTTGGGGGAATAGCCAGTCTTTTTCTTGGATTCAGCCTTCTGTCCGGTGTGGAGATCATATACTATTTCACGCTGCGCGCCTGCTGTATGGTCTATAAAAATCGGGTAAGTGTAAGCAGGATAACAGTTTTATTGTTAAAATAAAAATGGGGCTAACCTTCCCATAAATATCTGCAAAAACTTACCTACTTTTCCCCTGTTTGTAGCAAGAGCTTTATGAGATCGAGGAACGGATTCGTCGGGAGCCACCGCCCAGCATAGATCTAAAGTTGAGTTTGAGGTCACATTCGAAGCCACCCACATCGGCAGTGGTGCAGGTGAAGCCAGCCACTGAGGGTCAGAACTTGGGGTCCCAGGGTCCTTTGTGGAGGAGAAACGAAAAGGTTGGTAGGGTAAAATTAGTATATAAAGAAGTTTCTTATAGCTGAAATAATTACAGGATTATAATAACCAAACAAAAAACTTGTATCGCACACCAAAAGTATTGCCTGATCATGGATACACCAATAAGACAACCAATCCCTGGACGACCTACGATCATTCACAATATATGCCCTAAAGTTATAGAATATAAAAGAAAAAATAATTAACAAAATAATAATCATATAAATAAAGATACATATAAATACCTCAAGCTTATATTTGAAAATAAACAAAATGAAAGCAGGACAAACTAATCAGGCAGAAAATTCTTTAAGCTTTAAGAAACTTTTTGCAGTTTATATAATTTTGCTTTATGCTAAAGATATTTATTATAACCACAATATATATTATAAGCAATGCTAAAATCTTTAGTTAAATAAAAGCTACACCAGAAAATATTAAATTAAATATCAAAAAAGCTTATATATTTGTTGACAACAAGAACTATTAGGTAAATCTTAAAAAGCAGCTAATTAAAAACAAACTTGCGTAGAAATGAAATATATATTTATGAGAGTTATATAAGTAAATCGCAAAAATGTCTACTTATACCCAGCAACAATTTTCACAAAAGAATTTCATTAAAAAACCATCTAAAAGCAGCTGCGGAAAGTAAATAGCAACTAATTTCAACGAGTTTAGTTTTTGATTTTTTATTAATTAAATTTAAGTTTTTTTTTGCACCTCAATGTATAAGCACAAGAAATAAAATAAACCAACATATATATCCCCTTAATGAAAGCGAATGGTGGAAAATTGTTTCGATGGATTTGGCTACCAATTAGGCTCCTGTCCCGTGTTGCATACTTAAAGGCGGGTTCAATGCACCCATGGTGGTGGCGGGCCAAACAAACCGCCAACCGCCGACCCATAGAGCCCGCACTGCTCCCATCTCCAAATTCCAGCTGCAGCTCCAGCTCCATCTCCAGCTTCGGCTTGAGCGCCAGCTCCGGCTGCACCCGCTAAATCCAAAGTCCCCGGGGGGCCGAGGACGAAGGCGTACGTACGTACATACCTCGAAAACTCACTCCCAAATGGCATTCACACAGCCACAGCTCAGCGAAAAGCGAAAAGCATTTTCCAGTTAACATCGTTGCCAGCTCATTGTTAATTCCCAGCACTATTGACTGCACTGGAAGAAAATGAGAGGAAAGAAAATACGGGGCGATATAAAGTTGGACTTCAGAAACTCTTAACTTCTCGTTTTTGTTAATTTCAAGTCATAATCTAGTGAGCCTTGAGAAAATTTCTGAGAAATCCATTAAGTTCATTCGACTATCGGTCATTCATTATCATAACCTTAATAAACCATAAATCGATTAAAATAAAAAAAACTTATAGTCCATTTTAAACTATCGTGCTTTACCTATCGATATTGCGATTCTTGAAAGAGGTCCATCCAAGCGGTCAGCTAGCATCGATCAGAATTTGTATTATTATCCTTCTGTATCTGCGTGGGTTCTTTAGAACTCCAGTGAATTCTGCCATATTCCTTGTCCACCGATCCAGAAGAACAGTGAACTGTCAGATAATAAGTTTTTTTTGATTTGGTGGTGACACGTGTGCGATAGTCCGAAAACAGAGTTGCTTTCGATATAAACAAACAGAGGTTATCGTAACAAACGCAACTTGGACGCAACTCTCTTTCACCTCTAGGACGCCATACTAATCGGTTGTGATCCACGTTCAGCAGGGAAAAGTTAATTTTTACATCTTGTGAAATAACTTCAATCTATAGTCATCATCGAGTGAGCCTTCAGATTTTGTTGATTACAAGTCATAATCTAGTGATCCTTGAGCATATTTCTGTGGAAACTAGAAAGTTTGCTCGGCATTTCGGTCATTCATTGGTCAAGTGTTCAACGTGCAGCAGGAAAAAGTTGATTTTTACTTATTTTGTGGAATAATTTCAATAATCTTCATTGCAAATCAGTATCTAGTGACTCTTGAGAACATTTCTGTCAAATCCAGAAAGTTCGTTCGGCATTGCAGTCATTTACACGTGCAGTAGGGACAAGTTGATTTTTTTTTTGTGTGAAACAATTTCAAGTGAAGAAAAATGGCGTCAAACGAAAACGAAAACGACAACCAATCAGAAGGTATGCTTCTTTAGCTCGCAATGTGCCATAGAGTTCTCCGCCCATTGAAGAGTTCTCCTTTCCTTTAATTTCCATTCGCCTTAAGGTACCCCCGAGGAGGAATCGCCCGCAGAAGTACATAACCTCAAAGATTTGGTGAATGCGCAGTTTGACTACTTGGAACGAAAAATCCACAATTTGGGGCCGATTTTGAAGAATAAGTATATGCAATTCTACGCTGCACAGGCGCGGGCTTGCGCTCGGCTGGTTCCGGTCCAGAATGCTGAAACTCAGACCGACACAGCTGATCTCGAGGCGAAGGAAAATTGTCCGCCGATGGAGCTACAGGATGATCTTCCACAGACCGACACAAGTGATTCAGAGGTGAAGGAATATTGTCCGCCGATGGAGCTACAGAATGCTATTACACAGACCGATACAGCTGATTCGGTGGCATTACAGCATGCTAACACACAGACCGAGACAACTCAGTACCAGGTTATTGGTGCGAGCTCCATTCAAGAGTCAATGATACCGATCCCTCTCCTAGGCGCATTCCGGGCACCCAAATGGACCCCATTGAATATACCAGCGCCCATTCTACCACTCGCTAGTTTCCTAAAGTCTAAGCCAGATCCGAATGCGATGGATATACCTGAGGATCAGCAGGATTTGAATGTGCAAAATGAATTGGAGGTTAAGGACGTCTTAGAGGAGCGCCAGGAGATGCTGGGTGTGCCGGAAGAAAATGCCTTAGATTTGCCGAAGGAATCACTAGAGTTGCCAGAACTTTCGAATGCTGTTCAGGAGCTTTCGCTAGCTCCGGAGGAGGAGGATCAAATGGAGGTGCTTGAGATCTTGGACCCCATACCTATGGAATTGCCGGAGGAGGTGTCAGAGGTGATTCCGATATTGCCAGTAACCCCCATTATTTCGGTAGCACCGACAGCACGCGTTATTTCGAATCCCCTGGAATGTCTGGAGGACTTGGACAATTCTGGAGAGACCTCCGTGGATAAGAATGGTATGAAACTCCTTTCAATATTTGTTTAATTATGTTAATTGTTGTGTTTATAATTTCAATTTAACGAAGTGAAGGAAAACGTGCCAAGAAAGCTAGGATGCATTCTCAAAATTTGGAAAATCAACAACTTGCTAGGTTTTTATTTCAGTGTGTGCGGTGTTTGTATGTATGCGTAGTTTTCACTGTGTTGTGTGTGCATGTGATCTGCTGGCTGTGATTAGAAAATGATTTACACCTATGACAGAAATCCGGGAGAACTGGAAAACTGGTTAAAGGAAAACGAAGGTTGAAGAAGCTGCCACCGAGCAGGACAACACGAAGAAGCGAGACTATTCTTGTTCTTGGCAATAACACATTTTATTATTATTAACGTTAATGCCGCCCCTGGGATGGCACTAACTCCCGGCTACACATTAAAGCCTCTTATTAATAAGGAATTGCCATAAACTACATGGTCCTGTTTGTGCACTAAGAACAAAAATTGTTTGATGACAATTTTAAAAGAAAGATCAGGTGTAGGTATATAATAATATTATATTTTAAGAAATAATACTGAGTGAGAATTCTTACAGATAGAGAGAGAGAGAGGGAGCCTATCAAGGTTACGTTATCAGAGACGTAGCCATTTTTTGCAGTGATTGCTTGGGTAAGCAACAGCTGGTGAGGGAGTGAGAGGCTAGGGACAGTGACTTGGAGGGAGGGGGTGGCGAGATCCCAGCCGGCCAAAAGCCAACAAGACAGACAGAGAGGCAGAGAGAGAGAGAGAGATAAGAAGAGAGAGAGAGAGAAGCTCTGAGAAACAGCTGGCAGAAGAAAGTCTCTCATTTTACGCTGCTTTCCTTTTCCCATTCTCCCTACTTCTCTTCCGCTCTCTCGCTCGCGTTGGCCTTGCACTGAGAGTAAATCAAGCGGCGCTCCACATATTTTAGTTGAAAACCAGTAATAAAGTACAAAGCTCACTGCCAGCTGCAGCTCACCAACACACACACGCACACATGCAGTCACATATGGAACCCTTGCTCCGCCGAGTGCTCTCTCGCAGTCACGTTACGTTGCCTGGTTCTTACTCCTCGTCCTCGTCTCTCTTCTGTGTTGGTTGGTGGCTGTTGTTGCTGCTGCAGAAGCTTGCACGCGGGAAAATGTAAAAAAAGGCAGGAGCGAATTCAAGGACTCGCAGGTTGACAGTGCATTTATATTAAATGTATCAATTGTGATAATATTAATTATAATAATATAATTATAGTATTATTTAGAAGACCGAAATGGGAAATAAGATTATGAATTCCAGTTAAAATAACTTTAATTATAGTTTTTGGTAATATGTATTTTTTCATTTTAATTCACACGTGTGTCTTTCCCTTTCTCCGTCTTCGCTGCCCCTTCTGACACCCTAACCTCCTCTCTCTTTCCCGCTCCTGTGTTGTTTGCTAGGCTCAAAACATGCGCGCCTAACAAACCAAAAACAAAATGCCGGTTTAACTTTTACGTTCTTTGGCGTATACGTAATACGCCTCCTCCGGCCGCAGTCGCGCTGCCGCTGCCTCTGCCGCCGCTGTTTGTGGTAGAGAGATGTCAGAAGGAGTGAGGGCAGAGACAGAGCGTGAAAGAGAGCGGCGCTCAGCAAGCCGCTAGTTGCTTTTTGTCTGATTGGAGCAACTACTACAACTCCTCTGCCCAGAGCCTGCTGTTGTAGTTGTTGCTGTCTTTGGTGTTTGGCGTTTTTCTTTTTGTTGGTGCAAGCTAGCAGTTCTTGTTCCTTTTCTTCCATCTGCACCACATTCGCATACACACACACACAAACATAAGCAGTCAGGAGCACAGCATGGGGCAGAGATATAGCAATCTGTTAATTTTTTTTAATATTTGGCAAAAGGGGTTTTTGACTGAACAATCAATAAAGCTTGAATGTACACATAATACACATGTTCATGATATTATATTTCATTTCTAAAGTATGTTTTTTTAAATGTCAAACAAAGACCCTGGAGTATTAGAGGTTCAAATTTTTTAGCTTGTTACCAAACAATTTCCATTTAATTGCAAATTCCTCTGTTCCCCCTAACTTGCAACCCTATTGTTTTGGGCGCGAGTGTCGCTGTTGAACTGCATTTGCGGACGCAATCGGTCGTCCGTGGGATTTCCTCACAGTCGGATTTTGGTGATGCTCGCGCGAGGACGTCTTTTCCTTTATAATTTCCAGCGGTCGGTTCGAGGCGCGATCGAAAACAACAACACAACAACTCGTTGAAACAACAACAGCAACAGCAACCATAACAAAAAAAAGTTACATTTTATACATGTGCATATAATAATTTCGTGTGCGTGTGTGTGTGTGTGATTCTCCTTTATTTTTTTCGTGTGTTGTTTTTGCGATTTTTTTTTTGTGCCAAACTAGTTTCGAGTCAATTGAATATATATTCTTTTTTTGGTTTGCTGGCGCTCTTGCAGCAGCGGCTAATTTGCTCACAAAATGTCTTTGCCGCTAACTGATCGCCGCTAAAGTGTAAACGCAAAAGTGCGGGGAATACGAAGAAGAACGTGCAGGAGAAACAGAAAACGATGTACATGTAACGAATGCCGCAGGACATTTGCGGTCACGTGGCAGCTGCCGCTTGAGAAATAAAGAGCACTCCACCTGACCGCAAAGCGGAAAAACCGCCAAAAACTTGACACTATCGGGTTTAATTAAGTGAGTAATATGTGGGCATAGTCATGGTATAGGCATAAGGTTATAGTTCTCCGATTTTTAAAAGGGGATTATGTAAAAAATATTACATATAATTGGGAGAGTACATCTGACGGTTTAAAAATTCTTTTGACGTTTTGACATTACAAAAATTAATTAATGAAATACCCCCTTCATTTCCAAATTCGTATACACACACGGGACAAGGCTTGGACAGCTCTGCTTTTAACGCTAGCCAACCAATAGGCCAAGTTCTATCCCATTTATTTGAGGCCTAAAATGCCAACTGGTTTTTGGCGTTAACTGTCCAGGAGACGAGAGAGTCTGCAAGAATGTGTCGTCTGTTCTTTTTTTTTTTGTAGAATTTATGTAGTTTAGTGTGAATACTCTCGGCAACAAGAATTTCTTATTGAAATTTCCGAAACCCTTCCTATATTCAGTGTCCAGCCCTCTTCGCCACCCACTAGTCCCTTCTCTCCTCCCACGCGTTTCTGTTTTCAAGCGCTCAATGAAGCCTGAAACGCGCTTCTAAGTAATGGCAATCCGCTTTGGCTTTCAAGTTTCTCCTCTACCGTCTTTCTCCCTTCCTGCTACTTTGCATATCTTGTGCTGTGTGCCCCTAGGCCTTCTTTTTCGATCTAATAGAGGAACAGTGGAACATTGGAACAGGGGAACAGGAAAGCATTGGAATAAGCAGGCATTGGAACTAGGGATTGGAACAGTAGAACAGGGAAACAGGAAAGCATTGGAATAAGGAGGCATTAGAACTAAGTATTAGAACAGTGGAACAGGGAATTAGTTTATAGTTATTAGATTATATATTATAATATATACATATATTTAATTTCCCTAATGAATAATTTTCTTATTTTCTTTGCAGAGTAAACAACGAACAAAAAATTGATAAAAAAAAAAAAACAAATGAAAAATAATTGCATTTGAACAACCTTATATTTTTTCCTTACTTAAATAATAAAAGCCTAATGAAGTACGCTTGATTTACGCTGCCAAGAAATACAAAATAAAAGAAGAATACAATGCCACAACAGGGAAGCAAGGCTGTGCAACCAAAATATTGAAAAATTATAGTGCCACCGAAAAATGTCTTACAATTTAATGTGATTCCAATTAAGCCAAATTCGTAATTAAGGCTTTTTTTTTCAAAGCAGTGTAAGACACAAATTAAACAAAAACAAATCGAATCTGGAAATAATATTTATAAAACACAACAACACTGCAAAAATGCCCATCGGAACCGGAGCAACGACATCATCCTAATTACGAATCTAGAATTGGAATCAAGCTACACAAGAAGGACACATGTTTTAATTTAAGGTAAGTTTATGTCTTATTTTAATTCTAAAAAAAATTTTGCTATTTACGGGTTTTTGTAGGTAATTTAATTTTCTAAAAACAGCAGAGGAAAATATTAAAATGTTAAGATTGAAAGAGTTTTAGACTATAAACCATCCGTCTGTGTAACTAGACTCACCTAACAAATATAAGTGTCTCAAGAATAAGGCAATAAAATAACGATTATCCGAAAATGATACTAATAAACATACCCATATCTTAAGACCTACAACAGGGATCCTGCATTCCGACTATATCCTGCATCCTTTTCATTGTTTCATATATTTATTTTGCTGCACGCAAGTTTAGTCCGTAATAAAAGTCGTTTGTTGCACTTCTTCTTTTGTGGCTTGGATTAACTAACCACCCCCGTTAGCCACTTTATCCGGCTGCTAAGTGGTAAGAAGTGGGGGGTCCCATCAAGTGGGTGTGGGTGTAATGTGCGGTATGTTGGCAATAAAAGTTTCATTGACTTTTGCACTAGAGTTGACTTCAATGGCTTTTTACAGCCGCTCTTATTTAAGAGGACTTTATGTACTGTTTTAAACATATTGTTCCCTTGTTATATGTTCAGCTCAAGTAAAGGTTAAGAAATATTATTAGTATTAAATTTTAATAGAGTTCTTTTAGCACTGACTTAATTATAAAATTGTCTGACGGAGATAGAGGAAAACTTATTCCACCGCTGTCTGAAATTCAGTAAGCCGACAACTGTTGCTCTTTTCTTATCCAAACAGGTGGGCGTACTTAATTAGCATCTTTTTGTTTTTCTTTACCACTTCATCAGCATCATCCTCCTCACCTTTGCTTAAAAAGTAAGTAGTAGCCAAGTGGTATCATAAAATGTGTGCTTTTCAGTGCCAGAACAAACATTGTTGCCTCCTCATTAATGATCCTCGCAACGCTCTGGCCTTTCCTTTCCCGTCCAACCATTCAGTTCCACTCGTGAGTGAGTGGCCAAAGAAATGGGGAACGAAATTAATCAACAATTTCCGCCATTAAAATGAAACGACAAATTAGCCTGGGTTTGCGGTTTCTGGGATTTAATTTCCACTTCACATCAACTTTAAATGAGAAAATATAGTGCGTATGCGCCTTTATTGCAATTTTTGTGGAGTTGTAAAACCAAAGTATAAAGCTTTTAATTAAATTTTAACTACAATTTAATAAGTTTTCATATAAAGTTCAAAAGTTATATAAAATAAAATCAATTGGGTGATATAGATTTGGTTTAATAAACCCTAGAAAAAATCTTATAAGCAAATAGTGCAGCATTTTATATGGAAGAGGGCTGTGGCAAATTCAGGTACCTGATTCTGCTGCTGACCATGTGCTGATTTCGGTATGCATTCCTTTGTTCTACCCTGTGGCACCGTATTCGGTCTTACTGGACAGTTAACTCATCTTTGCACTTTGCAAAAATATCTACCACAATTTGAAGTTTAAAGTTTCTAAAAATATGGATTATTTAACAACTGATTAACCTCTACTGCAAGCTTAGTCCCCTTTTATAGTTATTTTTTAAACCCGTACTAAATGGAATCCTTTTTATGGTTTCCCTTTGAAAGCAACCTCTGCTTTATTTTTAGTGAGTTTCTGACTTTCAGCAAACGTTTGACTTTGTCTCGGGTCGATGGGTTCTCCACAACTGACATCTGGCGTATATATATGTAGAGTGGATAATGTGCAAACATAGCTGGTCCCAGCTTTATGTGCCTGCGAGTCCTGTGTGTGTCCTGTATACGGCTGGCTCCTCTCTGTTTGCTGCTGCTGCTGCTGTTTGCCTGACTTTCATTTTGAAAACATTTTAATTTAAATGAATTTGTGTAATCGCTTCATTTCGCTCTTGTTTCTGTTGTTGCTTTTTTTTTTTGTTTGTTATTTTCTGTTTTTATTTTGTTGAAATCATTTTCATTTATTGTGCCTGCCAGGCAGTCGGGCACAACCTGGCTTGTTTGCCTATTTGTCACCCGCTTCTACTGCCGCACTTCATCAGCGTGTTTGTCAACACTTTTCATTCACTGTGGCTCTCAGGCGTTGCTGCTCGGAAGTGCAGGTTAAAAATGAGTCCTGGACAGGCGCCACAGAACCAACTAACTTTAAAGAGCTTGTAACTAAGTGTAAAACTTATTTTTAGCTTGAAAATACAACAGGCAAAGGTGGTTGAATAATAATAATATATTGTATTACAATTTTAGGGTATTTATTTCTGTAATTTCTGGGCTTTAGTTTGCAATCATCAGTATATAATGGGAATAATTTGCTTTGCATTATTTCAACACTAAAAAAGTTGTATTGTTAATTGCTTTACATGTTTTTAACTTTATTGTGCGGGCTCACAAGTATTTGTTTGAAGCGACTTTATGTTTGTTTGCTCCTAGTTCTCGTTGCTCGCTCAATGGACTAATGTGTCTAGACGTCGATCGAGTGCAAAACTAAAGTTTTGGCCAAAGTTTGGATTTAACGAGGACCACGAGGACCTCTCAGTCCACTTGTGGCTTGATCACGCCTCGTTGCAGAGGGTTCTCGCTTTAAACAATTGTTGGCGGAAAAATCAAACATCTGGTTTATTTGTAAGGATTTTATTTTATTTTAAATTTTAATTTGAAATTAGTTTTTCTGTATAAAAACTTTTAAACCATATACTGTCAGGGTATTTAACATTTAGTCTTAACGAAGAAACACAGTGAAGGAGCCATTTCCGACCCTATAAACCATATATATTCGTGATCAGCATCGAATTCCGAATCGATCTAGCCGTGTCCGGCCAAAAAAAATATGTGACTCATTTTTCGAAAAAATTCAAGGGGTTACATTAACAAAAATAACAAAAAATTGGCCAAAATTTTGGATATTTATTTTTGAAAGCAGAAATGTTCTCCTTTGAAAACCAATAAGAAAAAACCAAACCGGACTGAAATCGGTTGAGTTTAGGCCAAGTTATGAACAAAAAACCATGCGATTTTTTGGGACAAACAAAATTTAAGGGATTACATCGTCAAAATTAAAAAAAAAAAATAATAAAAAAAATTTAGAAATCAAATTTTTGAATGCAGAAATGTTCTCAATAAATTGGTAAAAATTAAAATAAAAATTTTAATTTTTAAATAAAAATTTTAATTTTTAAAATTAAAAAAAAATATTTAAAAAAATATGTACAGATTATCTCAGTGGAAAATAACAAAAACACACCTTAGCCCTCCCTCTCCTCGTGAGCAGCTCTGATTTAGAGATGTGTCTGCTCCGTACAGATGGGCCACGCCCCCTTTAGCCGCTATGGTTAGGGGGCAATCGAATGGAACAGGACAGAAATTGAACGAACGGCAACAAAGTGCTTACAAAGAGCTTCTACCACTTTAGATACGATGCCCCGGTGTTGGGTGGTCGTAAATTATTATGATTATTGGCAGAGGAGTTAATGTTCAACAGCGCAGGGGCTAAAGAGTGGGCTAAGAGCTCGAGATCAGGCCAATCGGCAACTTGTTAGGCTATAGAAGAGTACACTGGAAGGGATATATATATATATATATTTATTTTAAGATTACTGAAATTCCAGAAATACCTGAAACCTAAAGATAATAACCCGTTTTATAGGGTTTTGAAGTGAAAGAAGTATTTAATTATAATTATAATCTATACTCAAGTGCCGCTAGAAACTATACAATATATTGAAGGATATAGAATTTATTCAGAATATATTTATTTTATGATAATAACTTTTCTCTGTGTACATGAACCTTCGAGTACATTCGTAAATAAGGCCACAAAACGTGCCGCACGATCGTGAATTTTTGCTACTGCAAGGAGAGTGAAGATTCTCTTTACGCGGGGGAAATGGGATCTCGCCAAGGATATCTCTGGTGATTCGAAAAAAAAATTATAAATGAGTCTCTGGGTAGGCGGTTCCCCGATATCCGCAACAGGCGTTTGGAGGAGCATTCATTAAACGGCTGTCACTTGGATCGAACATATATATACACTATATATGTATATACGAAAGAGGAGGCGGTTGTCCAGAGGTGTATCCCAAAGGAAAATATTAATTCGTGACGAGAGCCGGGTTCTTCGACTTTATTAGCGCCTTCAAATCGAAATCGAATTGAGGCAACACAGAAAAAGAAAACAAATTAAAAGAGGAACACACATTTTTAACACCTCAAAAGTAAAGGTAGACACAGACGTGATGAAGCTATTGGATTACAGCACAAAAATCGCGAGAAATCCAAAAACTGAGAAAACAGAAAAGCTGAAATGAAAACCACAGCGAATCGAGCGAGAGAGGAGGCTCATTGATAATGATCATCAATGCCATATTTAACGCCATTTAGGCAGCAGGATCGGAATGCCCGGCGGGCAGAGCGACGCAAGGCGGCGGCTCTTTCCAGGCTGCGACTCCAGTTCAGGTTGGGGCTCGGGTTCGGGCTCGGGTCCGGGTTCGGGCTTCAAGAGGGAGTGTCCGAGGGTGTCTGCACCGAACAATGAAATGTAATGGCAATACGTGCATTTATTTATAACGGTGTTGCGGCATAAGAAAACAGTTAACAAAAATATAGTTGCCTATCAAAAAATAAATATCGAAATAAATGCCATAAATAGCGATTTATTCAAATCCTTATATCTTAAGGAACACATTTTTAAGAAAGTTAATTGAAGTATTCTTATATTTTCATTTTTGTATTAATTAACTCATGGTCTTACCGGCTTAATTTAATATGCCAGGCTTTGGGTACTATTAGATAACGATATATCGAAATTTTAGATATTTAAATATTTATATAATATCGAAAACAAATTCAGAAAAAATATATTGAATATTTAAAAAAAATATATATTTAATATTTAAACAAAATATATATTGAATATTAAAAAATATATATATTGAATATTAAAAAAAATTAATATATATTATTATCGATATTATCAAAAAATTATTGATGTATATAGAAAATTCCGATTATATCGAAAATATTTGTGATAAATCGTAATTTTAAACATAAAAATTGCTTAATGGTTTTTAAGGTATTTATATATCTATATTTAAATTTATTTATTACACAGAAAATAGATTTAAATATAAATTAATCGACTACCATCAAGTAGCTGATAATTATCGATATATTGCTTTTATCTCCTTTTTTAATTGAACGATTGTTTGCAATTTCGATTTTAATCCACGGAAATCATCATTTATTCTGAGTGCATTAGCTGGTAAAGGGCACTGTAGACTCGTTGCACCTTCCTGGGTCTATCTATTTTCTTTTTCTTTTTCTTTTTTTCTTTCTGAAAGTCGCTTTTCCTTCCCGGTTACTTGTTAGCATTTGTGGGCGTCTCAGTCTCCGTCTCCGTCTCAGTCTCAGTCTCAGCTCGCAGTCTTTTGCAGATTCTCCCAGAAGAGGATATTTATTTCGTTCTAAACGGACAAAAAGTAAATCAGCTGAAAAAGAGGAAACGTGATGAACTCATTTTGTGTGGAGAGGAGCAGGCTGGCAGGCTGGCAGGCAGGCAGGCAGCTTTTCCAGTCAGTCAGTTTCCCTCCCCCGTCCTTCCTCCGGCCAAAGAGGAAATACTTTATGGGCATTGATAATTCGATCCATAATGTGCAACGGAATCGACTCGATTTATGTGTGCCGAAGGCAGTTATAAGAGGTTTTTTATTACTGGATAAATAAATAGGGTTTATTTTTTTTTATTTTGAGTCACTGCTTGGTGAACATGGATGCTATTTTACTCCATTTTATACATTTATATATGTTATATGTATAAATTTATAGTCCACAAAAAATTCTGCTGCGTAACGAAACATTTTCTGTTGGCAGTAAGCTGTATATAGTCCCCTTTGGGTATCGGTTATAGGGCTTAAAAATGCCACAACTCCTTCAGGACAGGGTATTGGGCATCAAGGAATCCCTCGCTAAGTGGCCAGCAGTTGTTCATCGGTTGAGTGCTGGTATGCGATGGTATGCAGCGCCTTACACGCCAAGTCAATTAAACGTTCGCTTCCGTAACTTGGCCAAAGGGAAAGTGTAGCAGTCGTTGAAAGGACTTGCCGCAAAAACTTGTACATTTCTAAAAAAAAAAAAAAACAGGCAATTGATTTTTAAATGATTAAAATTAAATACAAATTAATAAGATTAATAAGGATAATTGAATAATTATAGCTAGCTTCAAATCATAGTCTCTAGAGAATGTCCTATGTGCAACCATATCCTTTGGCAAAAATCTGAAAAAATATATTGATTTGGACTGCCTCAAAAATGGAATAAAATTGATTACAAAATCCCCTTGCAAAGCTTTCCAGGTGCAGCTGCACATACATATACATACACATCAATTGGCGAGGTGCCAAGTGTTGCCGTTGGAACGCTGGAAAAGTGCGTGTTGTCGCTTGTTAATTAAATTTTAACGCAACGCACTCCTGGTTGGTTCACCCCTGGATGCCTGCATACATAGACACCCGTGGAAGCCCGGACCATTGACTTTTGTCGTGTGCGCTTTGTCAGCGCCACTAAGTTTTGGAGTGTTCCCATGGTTTCGGGATGGAGTCGCGACCTGCCTGGGGCTACAAAAAAAAAATATATATATGTATAGGGACGAAGGATTCACGTCTCCAGTTCCCACCGCCCTGTAGTTGTTTCGGTTTCTGCGAAAAACTTCGATGCTTGAAGGTTTAACGAACTCGCAATGGTTGATGCGAGGGCCACAAACGTCAACGTTTCTTTCTTATTTTGCCTTTGACTTTCACGTTTGCAGTACACAAATAAGATGAGAAAAAAAAAGGGAAAAATAGAAAAGCCGTGGAATGACACCCGCTGCAAGTGTAATTTTTACGTTTACCCCTAGCTTTGGGCCGGGCTTTCGATAAGGGTTCGGCGGGGCGGTCTTGTAAAAACCCCATGTGAGCTGCCTGCTCCCCTGTGCAACACTTGTCTTTATCATGCTGAGTGGAAGTGGGATTTTGACGATGAAGATGTCGACGAGATGATGACATTCATTCATGCCCAAGAGCTACTTCTTGGGGAGCATATGTACACGAGCACACACAGGGGTTGGGGATCATTAAAAACAGTGGGAAAGGAACAGAAAATGTTAGGTTCTCTAAAAATTTTTGTTTTGGAAAATTATATTTTTTCAATATTGAAAGCTTCTTAGAATGTAATACATTCTATAAATACTGGCATTGGAACAGTAGAAATGGAACAAAAATGGAAAAATTGGGCGCCAAATTAGGGTCCTTCGAAAATTTACATTTCCTTTGACACGATTAAACAGTGGAAATGAAACACAAGCTTAATCTGCATAGAAATCATGGAAATGAAACAAGTTCCAAGAGCTACCTATAATGTAAACTCCCATAGAAACAGTGGAAATGAAATAATCAAGATTTAGCGCCCAACTAGCGCCTTTTGTTTGTGTCCCCAAGAAAATAAATCTTTCATTCAAGCCCTGCATAATTCACATCTTTTGACCATTGACAGCTGGAAACCGAGCGCCTTAGACCCGGTTAATGACCTTCCCAGACCCCACGAAAAAAAAAGGAACTCCGCCCACAAGAAACCCCCTCCCCCCCCACATGGGTCCAAGAAATTATGCACAAAGTAAAAGGCGCCCGAGTGCACAAAAAAAGAAGGAAAATAAAGATGAAGCTGCGACTTGGACTGGGACTTGGCGACTGGGATTCAGATCCAGATTCTTTTTTTTATTTTCTGAGGGGAAGGTGACCCCTGCCCAATGCGTGGCATGTGGCATTGTCTTGTGACGCGTTTCTGGAGAGGAATACAACAAAAAAAAGCAGCGGGAAAACAATGGACTTGGGGAATGTGCCTTCAAACTCAAATCCTCAGCCATGTGATTATGTGGAGCATGTGATGGTTGAGTGTAGTTGGCTTTTAACAAAATTACAAAACGGGGAAAAGTAAGGCCTTTCTCTAAGACGTAAAGTAAGGAGAAGTCTTCCTATATATTTTCTCTATTGAAAGTCAGCAGAGTTTCATTTAATATTCTACAGCTTTAAGAAAACTCCTTGAACAACTAAATCGAAGTCAACTTCAATGGAAAAAACCTGAAGAAAAAAAAGGAAGCTTGTATGTGCGAAAAAGTGAAAGCGAAGCTATTGACAAAATGTTCAAATGAAAACGACACTTTAGCATGCGCACAATCTACAGTTTTTGAAGAGAGAGAGAGAGGGAGCTTGTGAGGCTAATGCCTGCCATATAAAGCCCGACTAGCCCTAAAAGATGCTAAATAAAATCAGGAGTCAAAGGGTGTGCAGCACACAACATACACACAGAGGGATGTGCAAGTACCTGCAGCTTATCGGGCAGTGGGGGAGAATGAATAAAATGAAAGGAGTTGCAACGAGAGGGAAGTTTAACAAGAATGCACACACATAGTGCCTGCTATTATCTATCCACCCCACAAGCCCAACTTTATCATCATCATCATTAGAGAGGGATATCACTTTCTTCCTAGGTATACAAAACTGCATGTCTTCAAATTCTGACGACTTCCTTGTTCATTGCAACGCTGATGATGCTGTCGTTGTGATATGTGGCATTATATATATGCTGACTTTAAGAAATTTAAGAATGTATTAAGTTCCATTTTAAAGTTCCTTAGTTTTTATACAGTAAAATTGGAAGAGTTAAATAGGAACAGTAAAATAGAAAAAGTAAAGCAGGAACAGGTAAATAGGAACAGTTAAATAGGAACAGTTAAATAGGAACAGGTAAATAGGAACAGTAAAAGAGAAACAGTAAAAGTGGAACAGTAAAAGAGGAACAGTAAATGAGGAACAGTTAAATTGGAACAGTAAAAATGGAACAGTTAAATTGGAACAGTAAAAGAGGAACAGTAAAAGAGGAACAGTTAAATAGGGACAGTAAAAGAGGAACAGTTAAATTGGAACATCCTGTTTCTCATTGTTTCAAGAACAAACATGTTGGAAAACATCAAATTTTTTATATACGAAATAAGAGATCATATTTGAAGTATTTTTTAAATAATAGAAAAAACTTACTATATTCTATTACGGTTCCTACAATAAAACATATACAGCCAGATCTTTCAAATACCAATTATAAAGAACCAAACATCAAACGTAGGAAATGCATTCAAATATTTTATTTCAACTCGTTAAAATATCTCTGTCCTCCGAAAACGCCTTAATGTTTATATATATATGTATATATATTTCGCACAGCTGATGGCAAAACAATTTCGAAATATGTTTTCTAATTACTTGTTCGCACTCGGGCCATAAATGGTGGGGCGTCCAGAGAGGAGAAAAAGGAGTCGTGAGTGAATTGGCGACATATAAATGCAAAATGCAAATATGATAAAAGAACATGCTACACACTCCCTGGCCGGGGGCAGCCGCCTTGGGTTGATGATGGTGCTGTTGCACTTGCCGCTGCTGCACTGCCGGCTCAGCATATAATTATCGCAATGCGTTTCTGTTTGTTGCTCTGGCTCCGGGGGAGAGGGTGCCGTCATTGTGGCAACAAAAAAATCATAATAAAAAACACGAGCCACAGAGTCACTTGAAAAGAAGGGATATATTCCACTCACCAGAAAGTCTTTAAATCGGAAAGGAGTGTAATTTAAGAAAATCAATTCTATAAATATATAATTTTTTAAAGCTATAAACAAGTTAAATATAACAGCTAATTATGATTTAATTTAGAAAAACCATAAAATCTTCCATGGCAAAATGTTCTGGAATATGTTTGTAGGCTCATGTTGCTAGACAAAGTTGCTAGGAGCATGTTGAGAGCCTTATAATAACAAGATGCATAACGCCGAAACATAAAAGAGCTCTCCAACGAATCAATTATTTCAAGTTACTTGCCACAGATATCCTCAACAATACCAAAAGCTTAAAATAAAACAATTTTAAAATTTTAGTATATAATTTAAACCTAAAGCTTACAACTCTTTATACCTCTGACAAGTACAAGCATGTCTCCCCAACATATTTTCAAGAGCTGCATGAACTGAGGGGGAGAAAATTGCAGGAGACAAAACCAAAGTTAACAAACTATAAAAAAAACACACACAGAGAGGGAGCAGCTATAAAGCCACGCATTTCGCATTTAAAAATTGGAATAAGTGGGTTGAAGCTAGTACAAACAGAAAGTTTATCCTGGAATCCGGAAGCCCAAGGGCTGGCCTGTTCCGTTCCCTCTCCCTTCATGAAACGTGTGCCATCAATGTTGGGAGAGGAGAAGAACCTCGGAACCTTAGAACCTCGTCAGGGGTTGCCAGATACCAGGGAGGTGCTCCCTGTACAGAGTTGTTAGTGGGGGAAAAAATAGGAATATACACTTGCCCAGCGTGTTTCGAGTGGCTTGCTCCCTGCCTGACTTCGTTGTAAGCACACATCCACCTTCATCCTGTCGTCCCTTCGTCTCCCTAGCTTTGCCATTGTTGTTGTATCTGACTGTTGACAATGTCATGCGTTAGCGTTAGGGTTTCTTGATGTTTTTTCCCCTCCCCCCTGGAAGCTGGAAGCCCTTAATCCCCTTAATGCCTTCTTCGCCACTCCTCACCTTAACCGGGGGACCTCAAGTGCACGCAGAGCTTTAAAATTCAAGGAGTAACTCGGTGGAACTGGAAAGAACGAGCTTAGACGGGGGGGAAGGAGGGGAAGAAAGGACAGCAGCTTGTGGCAAAAAAAAAAAAGAGTCGACTTGAGCTGGGATCCATTCAATTTGTTGAGTTGCTAAATTTAGACGCTAATTTGGGGACCTGCTGTGCCATCGAGATCGTGTCTAGCTCTCAGACCAGGCTCCGTTTACGAGGAGAGGCAGCGAAGAATTGAGAGCTGAGAAGAATTGGGAGCTAAAAAGAATTGAGAGCTGAGTAGAATTGAGAGCTGAGAAGAATTGAGAGCTGAAAAGAATTGAGAGCTGAGAGCTGAGAAGAATTGAGAGCTGAGAAGAATTGAGAGCTGAGTAGAATTGGGAGCTGAGAAGAATTGAGAGCTGAGGAGAATTGAGAGCTTAGGAGAGTTGAGAGCTGAGGAGAATTGGGAGCTAAAAAATTGAGAGCTGAGTAAAATTGAGAGAGGAGGAGAATTGAGAGCTAAGTAAAATTGAAAGCTGAGAAGAATCAGGGAGTGAGTTATAAGAGAGAAAGCGAAAAACAGGAAAGCAGGCTACGGGAGAAGGGCCTCGAACTTAAGATACCTTTCACACAAAGGGCTTTCCTGTTAGTTTTGGTTTTTTTGAGGTTATTAAAAAGAAGCTTATTATAAAAATTAATATTTGTGAAGAATTAAGAACTGAGAAGAACTAGGGAGAGGAGAAGAGGGAGAAGAGAGAGAAGAGAGAGAAGAGGGAGAAGAGAGAGAAGGAGAAAAAGGCTTCTGGTGGATGAGCTCGAACTTAACACTAAGGGATTACCGCTTATCTTGAACTCTTTTCCCTAAAAAGTATCCGGTAATAAAATATTGCCTGCATCTTAAGACTTCAATCAGATTAGATAGAAACATTTATACCCTCCCATCCGTACAGGGTATTTGAAATAAAAACCAGAACCCGGCTGGACCTCTACTCAAATTACAAACTGCATTTCAATCTGCTACCTCAACGAGTCCTTGGGGATATGCGCTACTCAATACCTCGATTGGTGGCCTGATATTAGCCATGTTTATAACAGTTGCTGGTTAAAAATCTAACTGGGTTTCCACTTGGGTTTTAAGATTTTGTGGGGTAAACAGCGGAGGAGAGAGAGTAAGAGGGATGCAGCAGCCTTCTTGGCAGACTCATCAGCGACAGCTGCTTGCCCCTTGGGGCATCGCATCCTCAGGTTCCGCGTCTCATTTACGGCCAACTCATTTCTTGGCCAGATTGCGTGCTTTTTCAATTACCGCTCGGTCGCAGGTCTTTGAAGCGGGTCTGCACGAAAAAAAGTGGGTAACCCTTTTTGCTGTCCATTATATATAACTTGGTAAAAAGGGGTCCCGACTCTCCGACTCTTCACTCTCGGCTGAATTAGCGGCAATTAATCACAGCCACATGTGGGGATTGTGGCAAGAGGAATCTTGGCTAAAAAGTTCCGGGAATTAACTATTATTTATTTAAAAAAAATCTTAAAGGAATATATTTTAGTTACAAATTTTAATACTTACAATTAATGTCTTATTTTTTATAATTTATTTTTACAGATTACTTACATTTTTCGGGGCATCAACATGTACCATGGAGAGCCTGGGCTTGGGCAGCAGGCGCAACAATGGCAGCAACTCCACTGCCACGCCCACCGTTCCATCGACACCCGGGGGCGGTGTGGGAAAGGTTTTGGTACACTCAAAACTAAAGACACAGCCACAGCAGCAGCTTTCCAATCAAAACTATTACACACAGCAGCAGACACAGCTGCAGCGACTTAAACAACAGCAGCAAAAGCTGCAACAGCAACAGCAGCAACACCAACAGCAACAGCAGCAACACCAACAGCAGCAACACCAACACCAACAGCAGCAACACCAACACCAACACCAACAACAACAACAACAACAACAACATTGCCTTCAGTTTCCGCCTCCTCCAGACTATCCCCCGCCGCAGACCTCAGCTGTTTCTGGCTCCCCGGTCAGCGGTAGCTCCTCCCACAACCGACGACAACAACTGCCCCGCTATCCCGATCCCGATCCGGATGCCATCGAGGTGTGCAATGATCCCAGGCAAGAGACCTCGCCGCATCACCTCAAGCAGCTGGCGGCGCGGCACAGCAAGACCCTTGGCAGGCTGCAGGGCTCCGTGGTGACTGTGACCCAACAGCCGCACCATGACTACTCCTATGCGTACTACGAGCCCGGTGCTGCCATGAGGCACTCGCCGCCAGGAACAGCAACAGCAGGAGTAGCGGGAGCCGCCGTAGTATCCAACGCAGCAGCTGCTCCTAGCTCTTCGTCCTCCTCCGCCACCATAGAGACCCCACCACCGCCGCCAAACTCCATACGCGCCCTGCTCTCCAAGGGCAAGAAGAACAAGCAACTTGTGAGTCCCGCCACCCTGCAATCGTATCACACTCGCTACCACAAGCTGACCTCCAACCGAACAACTCCCGGTCAGAGCGAGAACTTTTACGAGGAGATCAATGCAGCTGCCCTGCACACCGCCATCACCACCACCAGCACCACCACCAGCACCAGCAGCAGCTGCTGCAGCGGTACCAGCACCACCATCACCGCCTTGCAGGGCACCGTGGGCTCCCAGTCGGCGGGTTCCTTGGGCCAGACCCTTGTGGAGGAGGAACTGCGTCGCGTGCAGAGTCGCCATCACAAGATCCTGGGCGAGCTGAATCTCAGTGTGGAGGCCATGCTAATGCCAGAGAGTCCGCCCAAGTCGTTGGTAGAGCCGGCGGCAGGGAGCAGCACTGGAGCAGCGCAAGCACAACCCGAGCCCAGTGTGAGTGTGACGGCGGCCAGTGGACAACCGCCCAGCATACTGGCACGCCTCACCTCCGCCTCGGCGGATAATATCTGTGATAGGAGCGAGGGAGTAGCGGGAGAGAGGAGAGTACCCCGCAGGGGATTGGCCGATCAGCTGCTGGCCAGCGCCGATCTGGACAGCGGCTTCAGTGGCAGCAGCGGGGCCAGCTACATTGGCAGCCTGCGTCTCAGCAAGTCGCAGCACATCAAGTGTGCCCGGCAAGCGCCCACGACGACGGTCACCCAGAGCTGTCGCTCCTTCCAGCGCGCTGCGACGGTATACGATGAGACGGGCATGGGCATTGGAATGGGTATCGCCTCCGCTTCCGGATCGGTGTCGAGTAGCAGCACCTGTGGCAGCAGCTTCCTGGCCCGCGCCTCCTGCGGCCGGCGAATTCTTAGCTGTGCCAAAATCAGGGCCGCCGAGGATCCGGGACCCAACCATCATCATCGAATCAGCGGACACCAGACCATGCCCGCGGTGCAGGCCACAGCCTTGCCGGGCACCGAGTCCAAGGCCAGGAGCTTCTGGAGTCGCAAGGGTTGGCGGAAACTGCCGGGATTTTCAACCTCCACTTCGAGTATCAACGATGCGGGTCTAACGGGTGAGTTTTCTTATTTTGCTTTGAAAAAAAATATATATATATTTATATAATAAGTTTTTTTTTCTTTAGATTTTTTATTTTGATATTTGATTTTTTTTAATGTGATTTTTAACGGCAAGAATCCTTAAAAATTTCAAAATTCCAATTGCTTTTATCCGGAAACCGCCCTCTGGCGGCAATGTTGTTGAAGCTTGCTCGCTGTTGCTTTTATACGCCGCTGGTGGCGCCAGCTTTTGTTGGATAAACATTTATAATTTTTATGTAAGAAATATATACTACTCATTGCTTAAATTTATTTCATTGATTTGTGTTTTTTTTTTACTCTGGGAAACTGGGTTTAAATAATTCCATAAAAAATTAACTATTAAAATTACAAAAGCCAGAATTTATTTTTATTTTCCTGCTTTTATGGGGTTCTTGAAGTTTCCGCTAGAGGGAGCCAGCGTATGTAGCAAAATGCAAAAATTAAGTATATAAAAATAAAATATTTTTGCTTTCCTATAATAATAAAAAATAAAAATAGTGAGAAAAGTATACATAAAATATATATTATATTTTATAATTATATATTAATATAATCTCACACACGAAAACTAGGTAAATATTTTAGAACCAGTAAAAATTATAAATAGGGAAAATAATACCACAAATTACAATAAATTCTATAACAATATTATAATACCAGCAATTAAAAATACTACAAAATATACTAACAAAAATAAAATAGCTGCAAAGTATTTATATTAATATTAACTTTATAAAACAAACATTATCCATGTCAAAATAAGTATCCGTGATTACCAAGAGTTTCTGACACATGTAAAAAAATTATTTTTTGCTCTCAGAATGTCACAAAATTTTGTTTACTGATATCCAGCCACCGTAACACTTATATATTTTTTTAAATTGAATTTATAAAAGAGGATTAATTTTCTTGGTATACAAACCAAATTAAAATTTATTTGTATTATTTCATTTTAATGATAATGTGTTAAGATTATTATTAAATATCACCTCAGTCAGTTTATAATGGCTTAAAAAATATTTAAAAAATAAGGTGGGTAACGCGCATACTCTTTATTTTTCTTTATATTTTTAAATTACTGATTTAAATTATCATATGCGGGGAATTCTTTTGCTGGCAACAAGATATTAAATATAATTAATACAAACATGTGTCAAATAATCAAATAACTAATTAAGTTAACAAAATTCTTAAAATAAAATTTTTTAAGCACAAGGTTTATAAATTAATTTAAAATATTTAAATACCTGTGCACACATACAGTCGTCGGCTACCACCTCAAGCTAAGAAAAACTCATGGCGTTATGCACCTATTCATTTATATTATATTTATTTATTATTGCAGTCTTTGGCACACCTAAAGTATTTTTTTTTAATTATTTCTAGCTCGTAAAACTGATTAAAATACACAAGTGAAAATTGATTTTGATAAAGAAAAGGGGAAAATTTAAGAAAAATCTGCTTGTAGCAAACATTTGGCTGGAAAATCGTTTTATTTGTTATTATTGTTTATTATCAGAGGCTTCGCATGCGGAGCGCACATCAGTGAGCGGCGAACGCGGTGCCGAACGGAGCCCAAAGAGGCATGAGTCTGGTCTTGGGCACATGCTCCGCTGGCTCCAGTCTCGTTTTATATTTTTTTTTTTGTATAGCTATTGCCTTTTTTCATGTGCTTTTTGTAATTTTTTTTTGTATTTTTTTTGGGTTTTTGCTTACTTACTTCGTTGCGCTGCGCTTCGGGTATGCGATGAAATGGATTCGTGGACGCGGTTTCAGTAGAATCGATCTTGTCGCGGATGCTGCATGCCTTTTTTTCGTGTGTGTGCTCTGGCTTGAGCGCGGGCTCAGTGTTATTTGTGTGTTATTTTATTTTTGTTTTTATGTGAGAGAAATTTGAGGCCAGAATTTTAACTAAGAGAGAATATTTTAGTAACAATGCTTAAGCTGTTGTAAAAACAATTTAAAAAAAACACTTGAGAAAGATGACCTTCCAGCAGCAACAGCAGCAACACTTGCTGCGACGCCACAGCCATTTGGGTTTGCCCCATCAGCATGCCGCAGGAGTTGTTCTGCTTAAATGTAGGTGAAAATAAATATTAAAATATAATGAAATTGGGACAAGTAATAAATATAAATAAATTATTTTGTAGAAAAAATTTTCAATTTATTTGATAATTTTTAGAGATAAAATATCACAACAAAGCCATGTTTTATATATCCAAAAGGTCATAGTTTCTTTTAAAGATTTTATATTGAAAATAATTTATAAATCTAAATTTTATATTTTAATTGATAAGACTGAGAAAAATACTAAATACTAAATTTAAATATTATAGTATAATTAATCAACCAGAAAGAATATATTGATTCCGAAGGTTTTTGCTATATTTTTTACAAAATTTAAACTTATTTATGTGACGTAAATCGATACAAGCCTTAATTAATGAATATATTTAATAGTTGTAATAAGAAAGTGTATTTTTTATGACAATTAAATTAAAAAAATTAACATAATTATAGCGGTCACAGATAAGGGTAGGGTTTCAAATTACAGATATTTGTATTATCAATATTCCCTTTACAAATTTCCTAAAAAACAGCGAAATAAATAAATAAATAAAATAACTATAGTCAATATTCCCTTAAATAATTTTCAAACAAACAGAGTTATAAATAAATAAATAAAGAGAATATAATATATTTTGGAAATTAATAATGGGAGTATCCATTATTAATTTTCAAATAAACAGCGGATTTTTTAGATTACACAAATAATTGACAAATATTTCAAAGTTTTTACAAAGTTTTTATTAAAGTTTTTCAAAGTTTATAAGTTTTTTTTCTTTTTTGTTCACACTTTTTCTGCTCTTCACTTTTTGCATTATTTCCTAGATTCCTTTCAATTATTCATCATTCAAAGTGTGGCAAAAAAAGGGAAAAAGTATATAACAAAAAAAGAAAAAAAGAAAATATATATATAAAAGCAGAGAAAAACGATTTATTATTATTGCACTTTTGTGTTATCATTCTTATTCGCAGTTATTGTCCATTTTGCGATTGTCGTTGGCGTTGGCTTTTGTGCTCGATGATGCTGATGTTGAGATGTTGCCTTTGCTGCTGCTGGGATGATGCTGCTGCTGCTGCTGCTGTGTCTGTTGACATCTGTGGCATTAGCAGCTCGTGTTTGAGTGCGTCTAAGCACTCGTTAATCACGGTCGCCAAGGCGTCTCCTCCTCGGTGGGGAGCTCAGCTCATTTCCTACTCTCTGGTGTATTATTGCCCAGAACCCAGCCGCATAGTTCGTTAGCTTAACCCACTAAAGACCACCGCTGCTCCCCTTGGAATCCGTTGCCAAATCAGGTTGCAAGTTTGTCATGTACAGCACGAAATTCGTGTAGCCTTTGGTGCAATTTTTTTTTTTTTTTGTTGATTTTTTGCTGTTTAGTGAAAGTATAACAAACCGTAAACTTAAAGAAAAAAATTTAGCTTACTTAATAATACATCTAATTTTGGAGGAAAAAAGCAAACAGGGAACAGCGACAACACCTTTGTAAATTTGCATAATAACAAGCGCAGCCAGCAAACAATATCTGACCGACAATCTGTAAACTCAGCTTATCTCAAATTTTAACAAAAAACCAAGTAGACAATGCCTAAAAAACCATAGAAAACAATTTTGCAGTTGAGTGTATTGATTTCGGATTACTGAAGGAATAGTTAGTTGTGATATATTGAAAAATAAAATAAGCGTCATTGGGTTTGTTGTATAGAAAATTTTATGGTGATTTGCGGAATGAAAATATCGTATTTAATATTAAAATATTAATATTAAAGGATGAATAACAAAACATTATAAAGTTTGATATATCGAATTTTGAAATATCAAAAATTAATTGATATTTAACAATACAAAAATATGAAATGAATGAAATATTAAATTTTAAACTAATTTATTTTGTTTTATAGATAAAATATTTTATAGTTTAGTTTAAAGAGCATTAAGATATTGATATATGTAAATGTGCCTTTACATTATTCCTGCGACTATCCAAAATATTTATTTAAGGGAAAGTTTCAAGTTCTTGTACATTAATAATTATCTGTTTTTATTATTATTTTTTTAACTCCAATTATTTTTTTTTTATTTATTCATTTCATTTTTGATTTATTTATGTATTTTTTACATTTATTTATTTTTTACTTTTATTTTTTTTACATTTTCCTCTTTAAATGACATTACTTTATGTAGGCCATGGGCAAGATGATTAATGGTTAATACTTAGCTGCCGGTGTTGCTTCTGCCCGCGTGCTGTCAATATGTCGGGGCTCTGGACCCAGTTAGCAACTCCTTGTGGCCTCTTTCCATTTCCCCCCCTCGCGCACCTCTGTGATTTTTTTCCTGTCTCGCCACACTTGTCCAATTATCGCTGTCGCTGCCAATTGAAAGCCATAAATTTGTCTAATTTTGGTCCACTATATTTTTTTTTTTTTTGGCCAATGTGAGAGGCTAAGCGCCATAAGATCTATGGTGTTGACACTATTAAGCCAGGTTTAAAGAGTTATAAGAATGTACAAGGAGGCTCGTTTACTATATTTATTTAACAGGCAATATTTTCTATATTTTAGTATTTAATATTTCAATAATTAATTTATCTTATTTTCCTTGCTGTAAATGGCATAAAATTCATTTAACCTTTTTGCCCCTTAACTCTTCTTGGTTCCCCTTGCAGAATGACATAGTTTATACCCAAAATACTTTTGAAATTCTATCAGCTCCCATTGACTTCCCTGCTCCACTTGAGGTGGACGCCCATTAGAAATGCGAACAAAAATGCGGCAAATTAAATTGGGATCAGGCAAAAGTATTCTGTCGTCGCTGGTTGCATGCCACTGATCAGTTGTCCGAGATTAATGCGGCAAATATCCGCCACCTACACTTGGGAAAATTTAGGAAGTCAATCGAAATCAATATCTTTCTATAAATATTTTTGGTATATTCTATATTTGTTGTAAATTAAGAAATAGTAATAATTTATAAATAGAATAATAAGTTAGTAATTGTAAATTTATTGATCTACCATTCTTCATATTTTATTCTCTACATTTATTTCTCATCTCCCTGTGTAGTCCAACTCCTCCCCCGAAATACTATTTAAATCCCCCCTTTCCTTTGATACCAATTTGGCTGACGGCCATGCATTTTAGCCGCATTGCGCATACGCACCGTTGACCCAGCCGCTTTACTTTCGTCTCAGAGAATTCGATACGAAAATTCGAATTAGAATCCAAACAACAAACTGGGCCAAGTGAGTATAGATCGGACCGTCTCACACCCATTTGATTCTTGCCCCACTCTGTCTCCGTTTGGTTAATTAAGTTTTTGTGTTCGGCTGTCAGCAACTGGATTGACTTGAAATAGTTGCAAGCAAATGTGAGGAGGAAAATAAACTAAAGGCAAAAAACTACAACAGCAAAATAATAATGTGGCTGTGCGCGACGAATGTGTCTAACCAAAAAGCGTATGGCTAGCATTTTGTGGGACAAAACGTTTTTGGCACGCATCTGTTGGATGTTGGCTGTTGGCTGTTGACTGTTTGCTGTTTGCTGTTTGCTGTTGGTTTCTCGACTTGGCCAAGTGCTGGATGCTTGATGCTGACAGTGGGCCGCGGCTGCCGTTGTTGAATTGGTCAACAACATGATTTATGTCCAATCTGTGAAGCCTGGGCGTGGCCTAGAGCTTTTGAGCCGGAAGCAGACGAGCGCCGGACAACTGGCTGGTTGGATGGACAGATGGTGTGGACCCAGCACCACACATGACAGACAGGCTCCAGACAGAGATCCCGCCGTCAGATCAAAGTTCTCTCCTTCCCAGGAAGCAGACAATGCAACAAATTGGGCAGTAAAATCTTTACAATTCTAAGAAAAATTAAGAAAAGGAAGGAAAAAGAGAAGGAAAATGTAGTATACAATAGAAAATATCGATATATTAATAATGTATCGTTATTTTATGCTTAGTTCGATATAATAATCGATATTTTACTTATATTTATTTTATTTAAATTAAGTTTTATCCGTTTTTAAAGTGGTTTAATCTTATTATTCTTAATCTTCAATTCTTTTTTTTTTTTATATAAATTTTATCGATATATAAATCGGTATTTTACCGATATTTAATTTTATTGAATTTAATGTTATCGATTTAAATAACTTTTTTTTAATTTAACAAAATTAATTTTTTCTCTGTGCATAAATATGAATCTAAAATATGAAGACAGCCGCTGAAATTTCCTGCTTATTAGAGATCTAATCTCTCAAGTTCAGGTTTTTAGTTTGATTTACTTTGTTGCAGCGCAGCGAATGCGAAAAGTTCTCCAGGCCAAGTTAAGACCTTTAGTCAGGCTTTCAATTCAGGGATTTTTCTATATACTATGTAATTCTTATATATATATATTATTACCCTTAAAAAAATATCCCAAAGTCGTGTTTTGTGAAAGAGGAATTTTTCGTTAGGAAAATATATATTCTCTTGACTTAAAAAATAAAAGAAACTCACCCAACTAAAATCGAACCGGATGGAAACTACCCACAAAATACATTAAGTGAACCACGCACCACCTCAGCATACAAACTGCAAGTACATGTATATATTGCACATATGTACATACATATATTGCATATATATTGCATAATTGATTGCCGCTTGTCGTGGGGGGACGAGAATGGAATGTCCATGTAATGGCATGCCAGGTGTCATAAAGTCATAAAGCTCTGGCAATTTGTGCCGAAGGCCCACCCAAGCCAAGTAAAAAAGTGTCATACAGTGGAGTTTACGAAAATAAAGACTGAAAAGAGAGTTATAGTATAGTAAAAAAGAAATAAAATATAGTAAATATAAAAGGAGTTGTTAGAAAGTTGGGAAACATTGCTTAGAGTTTATTATATTTTACTGTTGAGAATTTTAAAATCTTATTTCTGATATACGGTCACTTTATTCTTTTGCATGCTCAAGCATGTCACTCCACCCACAAAAATCGAACAACAAAGCTTTGTGAGGGGCTACATTCAGGACGCACTTTCGGTTTCTGTTTCTTCCGCCCGCATTCTCAGACGGTCGTCTGGAGGTACTTACCTACAAAGTAAAACTAAATTGCAGCCAGACTTTATTTTTTTTAGCACAGTTTTGCTGTTTCCATTGGTCAGGTTGGTCAGTTTTCTTTTTTCCTTTTTTTTAATGGAAAGCGAAACAGTGTCATCGCTGCAGTTTTACTGTAGTTTTAAGCACAGCAAAAAAAGGGTACAGCTTCGGACTGTGGTTCCCCAACTGCTGCTCTTTTCGGAATGTTGGCACCCATTTCTTGTTTAGTTATTTGGCAGCTTTCTTGGGTAAACATGATTGAATTTCAACTTAAAATGGTATTAGTCTATTGATTATTATTATTTCTTATGGATAAACACTTTTTAAAGGGTATTGAGGACATCATCTACTCTCGACCAGGACCATTCCTTTTGCAGGGTTTCATATTTCCTTTGTTTGTGAACAAATTAAATAAAATAAAGAGAAGGAAACAAAGGAATAAAAACACCAACACACAATGGCAGAAAAAGTGGAAAGGATTGCAGAATAAAAACGAAATTCAAACTTAGTAAAACATTTAATAATATTTAGTCGTTCAAATATTTGTTCTTATTTTTTTCTTATTTTTAATTCAAATAAAATGAAAAGAAAGGAAAAATAAAAAAAGAAAAAAATGTATAAGAAGTAGCAAGAAATTCAAGCAAAGCTAAAAAAAGTAATATAATTCATTCATTTTAATATTCTTTTTTTATTTTTCCTCATATATTTATATGAATCCCTTTTGTCACCCAATTTGACTTAATTTTTTAAGACTGTCAGTCAAAGATTAATCAACTACCCGAGCATACAAAATTGGCGGCAAATATCTGAGACAAAAAAAAGGAAATAAAAATGGACCACAAATTGTCCATAAAAACCAACCCAAAAATTCATTTCAAAGTTCATTCCAAAATGAAATTCAAGTCAGGTGATGGAAGGGTGGGTGGGGGTCTTAATACCTGTACAGAAACAACCGAACGAAATGCTTAATCAGATTGCATGAAATGTGATTTGCATTTCCCAGATACGGAGTGTAGAGAGGAGGTGAAAATATCAGGGAATTCGCCGCCTTTGTGTCGTCCTCCTCCTGTCCTCCAGTCCTCCGGTCCTGTCCTGCTCGTGTGCCTGTGAATTTCCAGCCTCCGATTGTTTTGTTTTCTGCGTTGTTGTTCGTTTGCCAAAAATAGAACGTAATTAAGAGCAGGAAATTTCACTTTTGCGTTTTCCATTGAAAGTGCTCATAGAAACAGCTTAAAGTGCAACCACAACACGAATCATATATACACACACACACATATGTAAATCTTTTCATATACCATACACATGTGTGTATGCATTTTCCTCTAGAAATATATATTTTGTAGGGAAAACAATAAGCTTGAATGCTTGGATGGGGTAAGAGGGAGAGGATAGGGAGGTCTGAAAAGGAGTGAGAGAAAATTCTGGCTTGAAGTTTGAGGTTAAATTTTTGGGTAAGAAAAAATAGAACGATAAATATCGATAAGTTACGCGAATTTTGATATTTTAAAGTTGCGAAAGAAATTGTAAAGGGTAAATGAGAGAAAATTTTGGCTTGAATAAAAAATTGAAAAAGGAGTGAGAGAAAATTTGGGCATGAATTTGAAGGTCAATATTAGGGATGGCTGAAAGTATCGATATTTATCGTTCTTGCAATCGATAATTAATATTTTAACGTTGCTGTAGGTATTTTGCTTGATATATCGAACTAATATAATAAAAAATAAATAGGAAAGCTTATTTTATATTTTATCTATACAAAGAGTATAATATATAATCGAGATATATCGATTATAATATCGATATTTTAACCGAAATCTCAAATTTTTTATTTATATATTTTTTTTTAATATTTTTTTTTTTTATTAAATATTTTTTTCAATACATATTTTTGTACTTTTTCATTCAATAGTTATAGTTCTGATCATCTTTCCTCAGTGTTTACACTGCCAGAATGTAAGCAGCATTTCTGAGTTATTTTTTAAGTCGCACTACCCCTCAAGGTAAAAATAATTTGAAGCCAAGGCTCTGCACTCGCAGCACCCAGGACTCATGGCCTCGGCACCCTCTTTTCAAGCCCTATCCCCTCGCACCCCTTATCCCACATACATATATGGTACCATACTCAGGAAATCGCTTCACAATAATTGAGAGCACGCGCACAGGATTACAGGAAATAATTTTATTGCAGGACCAGCTCGAGTGGAGGGTTGGTGGGATTATGCCGAAAGGGGGATGCTGATGCTCCTCTCTCTCCCAAAAGTCAAGCCAGAAAGATCACTTCCCAAATTTTTTCCAAACCACTGGCACGAATCAATACCACCACCATCACTACTCAACCACCATCTGGAATATCATCTGCAAAATATTGATATCACTAGAGTAAACATCATCGATATGTGTGTGTTTATTGAGCCAGCCCATTGATGGTGGTGCTGCTGGCCATAAATAATAATACATTTAACGATGTCAGGTCCCGGCTCCCGTGACTTTTGTTTACCTTTTCCGATTGTTATTGTTATTGTTATGGTTATGGCGAGCTAGAGAATTTTCGGGAAGCCATTAAGTGTGCAAAATACATAGAAATCCACACGATGCAGGTAATTAGTTTTCTCCGATTTTGTATTTTTTTTTATTTTTATTTTTATTTTTGCGGTGGTGAAAAGTTTCAGTCTAGGAAAAGCGGATATAGTTTTTCCTTCAACTATTTATCTATTAACTATTTATCTTTCCAAAAACAAAAAGGGGGAAAAAAAACTATCCAACAAGAGTCTCCGATTTCCAGAGGTTTCCTGCTTAATGCTTTTATTGAGGAGATGAAATTAATTGTCTCCTCTTACCGTCATCCGAGCGAACGGTTCGCTGCCTGCCACACGCATCGATTTCGGGGTCCATTTCTTCAGGGTGGCCATCAAGGTGTTAACACCCCGCTACTCCCCCCCGTTCGCTCTTGATTTGTCTTGTTTTATCGCCCGCACCTTAACACTCAACGTCTGTAACCTTAGCCAAGGTAACAAACTTGGCCTAGGCCAAGAGCTGTGGCGTTCAGGCAACAAATAAAAAAAGGGGAAAAAAGAAAAACGACAAAAAAAAAAAGGGAAACCGATTGAAGTTGAATTTCCTAATCGTTTGAGTGTGTGGAGATTTTCAATTCGATTTTACACTGCGCTTTTCCAAAAGGTTATGGCAAAATAATAAAAACAAATTGGAGAATTCATATTTATTACTTGTAATATCTAGGAAACTATAATTATATAGGAAATACACCAATTACACATAGGGTATAATATATCTATAGAAAAAATTCGATCAATAATCAATTTATCGCTCTAAATATCGTATCGAAAATATCGGTTTTTATTTTATTAATATATATAAAACGGATAACGATTTTTGTGATATATTTTAAAGGCAGTATCGTAAATAGATTTTCATTGAATCGATTATTTTTACACAACATTTGATTAATATGGTAAAAAATAAAAAAAATCGATTAATCGATCATAGAATCGATTTCATTTCCAGCTCTTCTGTCTATGTATGTGTATCCTTAAACATTTTGCAATCTCTGCGTCAGATCAATGCTCCTCGGAGTGTCCGTTGACCGTCAAGAGCAATTAATTGGCATTAACAATTTCACGCCTCGTTTGGCCTAATGATAAAAAAAAATGAAGCTGATAATAGCAGAGAGATATGGCAGAGGAGAAGTACATGGCTCAATGGGTGTTAAGTCGGTCATTAATATAGCCAAATTAAAACATACTTTGGCGTGTTGCTAAGACATTTGACGGCAAGGCATTCATTGGCCTTTCGATATTTTTCCAAAAATATTTGATATATTTTCATATTCGAATATTTTGTTTATTGCTTTTGGAAAGTCTTCTCCACCAGCTCCAGATCTAAGGAATTTGTTTGTATATATATGTCTGTGTATATATTTCCTTCACATGATTTGCCCATCTCGCATTTTCCTCGACCTTCTCTTTTACCTCTTTTCTTTGCTTTTCTTTTGTATTTTTTTGTTGCCTTTGGCAAAGAAAATGTTTGTGTTTTGGCCAGCGCTTTTGTTGTTGTTGTTGCGTTGCCAATTTGGCGATTTGAATGCCAGATACTCTCGGACATAAACGATGCCTACTCATAATTTTTTTTTGTGTTACTAGTTTTTCTTACTGAATGGAGATTTATCGAAAAATTTTTCAATACCGCAGGCCATGAAAAGCAAGCGAAGTCAGCTTGATAAGTTGTCGTCGCTAAGGCCATATTGGCCTTTTGTTGTTGGCCAGGCCAATAGGTAATTTACATAACAACCGCTAGGCGTGGCAGCAATAATTGTATGTGGCACCTACCTAGGGACCTAGGACTACATAGGACTTCCGGAGAATTCAGAAATCTTCGATATTTACTCTGAAAGCACCTTAAACTTTTACTCAAAGTTGGAAATTAATTTTAAATAATTAATAATAATAATATTTAATTTAGGGATTACATTTAAAGCACTTACTATATCAAGTATTTCCTTAAATATTCCTCATATACCCAAAGCTATAGGGTAGTTCTCCGATATACCCCTTAGAATTAGCTAAGGCTCTGGGCTATGCGGAACTGCATTCAGACGTTCGTTAAAGGGCGCATTGAACTTCTGCTCAAAAAAAAAAAAAAAAAACAAAAGCAACGAAATCAAAAGCGAGAAACGAAACGAAGAAAATATTCTGCGGACCGTCTGCGGGTCGGTCACTGCCATCCGCAGAATTGCAACCTCAGCCCTCAGATCTTTAGCCAGCATACTCAGTAGCATCAGCAGCAGCATCAGCAGCAGCAGCAGCATCAGCAGCAAGCAGCCTTCACAGCCAAATGCCAAATGCAGAGAGACACATCCACCGTCTATTTCTGGGAGGGGAAATCTCCCCTCTCATGCAGTCGCACGACGAAGGGGTTCCTATCCATTGTACAGAACCTGTAATTAGAAAGAAAAGATGCTCAGCTCTCTCAGAGAACAGTTTATAACAAAGATATAATAACTCTCTCGTTCGCTACTGAGAGGAACGAGCTTGCAAAACATTGCAGGCAAAGCGTCGAAGAAGGAGCGAGAAAAAGGAGAAAAAAGAGAGAAAGAAGAGGGAAACTATAATGAGAAAGAGAGAAAAAGAAAGAAAAATAAAGAAAAAGAGAGAAGATGAGAGGAAAAGAGAGAAAATATAAAACGAGTAAAGAGAGAAAAGAAGGGATAAGAGAAAAAGAGAAAAAGAGAGAAAATTAAGGGAACATTGAGAAAAGTATAGGCAAGAAAAGGCAAGATGAAAATGAGAGAAAATTGTAGAAAAATGGAGAGAGGGATGTAAAGTATTCAAAACAGAGTACCAAGAGAGCGAAAATTGCTCCTGCATTTATTCCTCTAACTTATCCCTATACCTATTACCTATTTATTCCCTATCTATTTATCTATCTGTCTACCCATCCATCTTGAACTCCTGTTCATCTATTTATCCCGTACCCCGCGAATCGTAAATTGCCTGCAACAAATAGGCTTCCCAATTCGCTTGAATTCAATTGCGTTATCTGTTATCCTGGAATCCTGCCTGGGAATCCCACGTCATTTGTCCGATTTTGGAAAAAGTAGGTGGGTGTGTGTGGGGGGGGGCAGGATGGAAAAGTGAGTGAAATCAGCATGAAACGTGTCCCGACAACGTGTGTGTGCTTTCTGTGGTCATGCGTACACTAAGAAAATTAATGTTGTTCCTAGATTAACAACAAAATATTTAAATCGAAAAGTTTTTTAAAGAATAATAAAGAAATGCATATTACTTGGCACATTTTCCAGTTAATTTCAAAATTATTAAAAAGTTTTCCTTCCATTTTCTCTCCGTGCAGACTTTGTTGTTCATTCATTGCGTAAAAGAGCAATTTGTCGTTGCTTATTTTACGCTTATTATTCCATTGGCATTGCCAGGCGGCCACAATATTTGTTCATATTTTTGCATTGTCCTCGGCCCGCCCACAGTCACGCCCACTTTTGGGATGGCCTCTTGCTGGGAGGGAGCGTGCTCAAAATGAAACACGAGCTTTTAATTGAGTTGACTTTTTGTCAACAAAAATAATAACAAAATAATAGAATAATATTTGGTAGATATTTTTGAAGGTTCTGTTTTTGGGCTGAAAATATGATTTCAATATTTAAAATTTTCACAATCAGCTAATGTTATTTTATAAAATATTGCGACAAAGTTTATCGTTTTAAAAGGATTTAAAAAATTTATATTTTTTAGCCAGAGTAAAAAATAAGAAATAATATTAACACGTTTTCTTTACTTTACAAATTCAAGGGCATTTTAAACAATTTTTTAACTTAAAAATATCATCATCTAGAAATCATAATATTATTTTTATTCACTTAAGTTTGTTTTCCTTTCGGCTAGCCAGAAAATAGAAAAGATACACAAGAATGCCGAGCAGTGTCTGCTTTGGTTTTCCGGCCACATTTTCCTTGTCGGCCACGTGTCTCAGACTACGGCGTGGAAAGTTGGTTGCTTTTCCTCCGGTCGTTAGTTTAAAGCCATTCGCCATTTCAAATGTCAGGCCGCAACAGGCGTAGAGGAAAATAGAGACGGAGAAAGAGAGAAAGAGAGAGAGAGAGAGAGATTTTCAATGTCAAAGACGGAGCCTTGCATAAGGCGGCATTAGCGGCAAAGTTTTTCTCAAGAAAATGTGGGTGGGGAAAACTATTTTAGTTTGCGTAAATAGCAGCAAATTAAATTGGCATTACATTTTTGTTTTAATTAAATATATTCTGGGATGCTAGAAAAAATTACTAGGGTTTCTTAAAACCCTTTGAATGGAGTCAAAAAATATTTACAAGGTGATAAATTAAAAATGTACACTGAGTTAGGTATCTGATACCTAATTTATATAAAGTTACCACAACAAGATTATACAAAACAATTTTATAAAATAATAAAAACCCCCATAAAAAATGTATCTTAAACTATTTTTAAGTGTTTTAAAATTTCTAGTGATTTTTTGAGCATTTATTATTGTCTTCAGACTTCAGAATATCTTTCGCACTCTTTGAACTTTGACATCAGGTTGTATAAAATAAATATATTTTATACCTTTTCTTATTCACTTATCCCTGAATTAGTTTAGCTTCCGCTCTATATACATTTTCACAGTTCAATTGGTTTTTTTTTGGTTCAATTCCTGTCCCAAATTTATCACTTCTACGTCTGCGGAGATATTGCAATGCCAGACGGCGCTTGTCCTATATATTTGTATCTATATCTGCATTTGTATCTGTATCTCTGTATTCATTCCCATTCCCGATTTAGCACACACTCGCTTAATGGTATATTCCTGATAAAGATCAGATGCTGGCTGTGTGGTTAGGATTCTGTGGCGGACGTGGCGTGACCCATATCAAAAAGTGGAGTACTTGCACACCTTAGAGTTCGAGGGGGTGGTAGGGGAGAGGAGCCCGAGTGCGGGGAATTGGCCAGACGTTACATAATCCAAGGAGAAGCAATTAATCGCCGATACTTATTCCCTCACCCTCTCTCTCTCTCTCTCCCGCTTCATTGTTATCTTAATGAGCAAAGCTACTTAAGCTTAATGTGGAAAATATTTTGGGGATTGTATGGATTGCTTTTTTTATATTTCTGTATTTTTTTTTTTGTTTTTCTTATACGCATCTTAAGTGGCCTATTAGAATATGAATGTGTATCCCCATATGCACATAGCCCAGATTCCCGGCAATGCCCTCCATCTTCATTATTATTATGCATTTTGTATTATGATTATGATTATGGCATTGTCCGCTTAGAACCTAGGGTCCCGGTATCCATGGGGAAGGTGTAAAAAGGGCACAATGCTGGTAAATGGAACGCTAATGAATATGCTTTATGTCCAAGTCCAGAGGAACAGAGATTAACACCTACGGCTGCGGCTAAAGACTGAGAATCCAACAGGATTATAAATGATTATAACTGATAAATTTCCCTGGGACTAGACAGGTGGGGAATTATTAATTTTGTTTTTGAGATTATCTCTTATTTTGATGAATTATTAATTTTGTTTTTAAGATAATCTCTTATTTTGGTTGCTTATTTTTTTTTTTTTTAGTAAAAACTATACTTCAAGCTAAGTCTGTTGTTAACTGTAGAGCAGAAAATAAAATTGGAGAGAAAATATGCTCAGCTCTCTCAGAGAGCAGCTTACAACTAAGGAAAAACTGCTCTCCCGTTCGCTACTGAGCGGTATGAATGTAGGAGTCATTGCAGGCAAAGCGTGGGAGATTGAGCGAGATAAGGAGAGAGAGGCAGAGAGGAAGACAGAAAGAGAGAAAAGAGAGAGAGAGAGAGAGGAGAGAAAGAAAGAGAGGAAGCAGTAGAATATTAAGAGAGCATTCTCCAGAGAACAAAAATAGTTCTCACATATATCTATGCTATTTATCTATGTATCTACTAATATATTTATCTATTAAAGTATGTATATTTTATCTATCTATCTCTATATTTATCTATCTATCTATCTATCTACCTATTTATATCTCTATCTGCAATATATGCTCTCTCTCTCTCTCTCTCTTTCTCTCTGTTTACATATCTTCTCTTTCTCAACTTTTTCAAATCTTCATTAATGATAATTAAAAGAAATTAAAATGCGGCCACATTTTAAGATCAAAGAAATTAAAAAGAAACTGAAACTGAGAAATGAGCGCCACCCTTTCCCAGCCAGGGTGCCAGATAACGCTGTGGCTATATGGATCTTAATTGAATTAGATCCATCTCCACATCTCCATGTCCAATGGCAATCGAATTCATTTCCTCCATGCTCAGTGCCAGTCTCTGTTTTTATATTTGTTTATTTTTTTTTTATTGAGCAAACAAACAATTCTGGCCAGAAGAAATCAATTTCATTAAACAAAACCATTCAGTTTTACAAAGTAATTAATGGGAGGTGAGGTGTACTCTCTTTTTTAAGAGTGTGTAAAAAATATAACTTAAATTATAATAAAATATTTAATAGTTTAGTTTAAAGTATTCATCAAAATATAGGCTTCAGAAAAAATATGTATTTAAATATTAAAAGTATTAATATGCTCCTGATTTAGTCTTAGTTCAAATTTCGCTCAGTGTAATGCAATGTGAACTCATTTTAAGCGAATGCAATTCGCTTTTAATAGCCTTCGATTTCCTGTTGATCCGATCAACTTAATTCTCCATAAATCGCCATGAAAATAATGTTCAAACTCAGCCTTGAAAATAAAGTAATATTTACTTGAATATTCAATAAATTTCTTTACACTATTTAATAGCTTTCTTCACCGTTTTTTTTTTTTCAATAAACATTTAACATCTCTCGAGAGTTAAAAGTTTTTCCTAATATATATCACCGCCCATAATCAATTAACGAATATTTTCACTTTCGGTCACGACTTGGAAAGCTTCTACCGATCCATCTACCCCCACTCCATATGGCCAAATATCCATAGATACATATTTATAACACTTTCATTGGAACTGGGACCGCCTTATGGTTTATAAAAACAAATCTGAAGAAAGAGGAATGAAACGTTTTCTGGGGAAATCCCCGTTACAAATGCATAAAATCAAATTCAAATTCTTCTGGGACAAGTTGTTATAGTAATAACAATGATCAATAATAATTTTCAGATATATATATGTATTTGTATATTGAAGCATATCAGACTTTCAAAGTGTTTTCTTTAGTTCTTTTTTTTTTTGGGGGGGGAAAGGAGAAGAATACACACGCAAGAACACATCGCTCTGTGTGGCGTCTTGAAGAGTGACCCAAAAGTGATCTGAAGTGATCTGGAGTAAAGTGGTGACCCCAACGACTTCATTATGCAAATGCAGCCAGCCCCGCACTTCACTCACTTCAAAAGCCTCCAAAGTGCCGGCCATAATTATATGACAGAGGGCGCCTCCCGTTCTATATCTTGGATAGCATATATAGAGAAACTATAGACCTTTAGATGCCCAGTATTAGAAATTGAAAAATAATATATACATATAAAATTATATATAATTTAAGTCTTAGTAAGCAATAATACTTTTACAAATATTTCCTATATTCCTATAATTATTATAATACAATATACCCCATTTTACCCTGCTAGAAAATCGTTTTAGGCCTTTAGACCAAGTTAATAATGAGGCACCATAGTTTCCCCCACCATCTTAGATCTTAGTTTTCATGGGTTTTTAATTAGCGTTCGATTCGAATGACATCTCTCTTCTGTCTTTCTCTTCTATCCTTCTCTTCCTCTCTGTCTATCTGAACCATTGGATTAATTGAAAGTTTTATGTCCAAGTCTAGAAGCATTTTTATGGGCGAAAGTTGCCCAAAGAGAGGGATACTTCAAGGGTTGATAGCTGCGATACCCCTGGATGTACCCGCATAAACCTTAACCAAAAAAATAAAGGGAGAACGGTTATGGAAGAACCCTTCCTTGTGTGTGGTCTTTCCTGATAAATTTAAAAAGAAAAAAAGGAATTCTCCTGTTAAATAACTTCCACAACAAGTTCCTTAACTCTTCGTTGTGCATGAAAAACACGGTTTATCCACAGTTTATCAGAATTAATGCCTTTCACCAAGTGTAAACAAGTTAAGCTGTCATCTAATCTAGTTTTTTCCCTCCTCTGCCATCATCATTTACAAAGGCTGCTCGCTCTGGGTTGGCCTTTGGTTTAATAATTATTTTTCTTTGGTTGGTCAATGTCAAGGTTTCCCCCGATATCATACCGAAGCCATCTCTCCTTTCAGTCCTTCCAACTAAACGAGTCACGCCATTTGCATTATCCCATAATTTTCTCCGTTAGTTTTTCCTGGTTTCCTCCCACCTGTATGCGTATAGATTTTTACTTGTTTTTTTTTTTGCTTTCCTTTATTTTGAATGGTTTATGACGCATTTGGTGAGTGTTATCTATGGGGTTTAGTGTTCTGTCGCGCTGAATGGATTGTTCTTTATCGGTATTTGATTGTATTGGGGGTATTATATTTTGGAGATGTATGTTTGACCTTTTGGAATATAATAATGTGCTGTTTAGACTTTGGATAGGAACTGAAATCGTACCATAGAAAATATTGTATCTGAAGTTAAATATATATAGTTTAAGCATATAAATTTGGTGTTTCAAGTGTTTTGATTAACCGGAAAAGGTGATTATCCACAAGCCTTAATATCCCGATCCTGTCATTAGCGGTTGTTTTCCTTTTCACGCGTTTTTACATGCTCGCCGCCAAGTTTCCCATTTTCCTTTCCTTTCCCCCCCCCCTGCAATCGAGAAATGACTTGTTAATTTTCTAATTACGAAATCATTTTCCTTGGTCTTGCGTTGGGAAACCTCTGCTCGTCTGCTACCTGACCCTGTGACTGTGCTGTGATTGTGCCTGTGTACCCCTTTCCCCCCTGTTTACCTTTCCCCCCTGTTGTCATCCCCTCTAGAGGCGGCAAAGGCTTTTGAAAAAGGAAGAAGAAGGTTGTAATGGGAACGGCGGGATGATGAATCCCAGGATCAGGGAGAGAAACCAGTTTGGTTTTTGTCTTAATTTCTTACACCAGCCGAAAATTCACATTGCCTGTGGCGTTTATACACTCACAAAATAATCGAATTTGGTTTGGAAACAAGTTCGGGAATGGGAAATTAAATTTTAAAATATTTTTTTAATAAGAATTTAAATGATTTGTTGATTTGTCGTGCCTTCTACAGCCTTTATTTGATGTCCTCTTAACTGGTAGCTTATTAATTTGTATTTATAATTAAAAAATGTGTAAAATTATCTCCAAATTACAAAATAAATGTAAAAATACATATTAAAGCTTGCTCTAAATATGGAATTTATGTTTTCAGTCTCTGTCTTTAGTACATTAGATAAACCTTTGAATAATTTGTATTTTCCAAGGTCCAGTCAGCGTATATAGCTCTATATTCTCTGCCATTTGTATGCGTATAAAAGAAAGAAAATAAGGATAACTACGCATAAAAAAAAAAGAGCACAACGGAGCATATGTATATATAAAAAAAAACATAGCGATGGATGTTCTTTACCTGTTCCCAAGTGCTCGTTGTTGTTGCTGTGTGTTTTTTATCATAATCATTTGTGAACTGAAGCTGTCTCTCTGCTGGTCGCTTTTTTTGTGTTTCTCAGTACCCAGCAATAAGATATTTCGGGGATATATGTACTTAAACATAATAAAATATAGTTTTTTAATTTAATAAAATAACAAGTCAAAGTAGGTTATAACTACTCCTTAAATTGTTATTAATAATTGTTTTTTAATCAAAAATAATACAATAACTCCAACAGGTATCCTCCCTTGGCTACTCCCTGGCCCTGTGAATTTGTTCTTCTTTTGTGTGTTTTGGCCCTCGGCTATCCGATGCGTATCTTTAAGATACATGCATCCACTAACACAGACAGCAGCGGCAGCATTCGTTTGCAGCAGGGAATATGTCTGCATGAATGATTTCTGGCTGGTAAACTTCAAGTGCGACTGCTGCCTGCTTCTGTCTGTTGGTAATCACAATTATCTTAAATTCTTAACAACAGCCGGCGGAGAGGTAATATGAGGTAGAAATTATGTGCAACAACAACAACAACAGCAAAGCGATTCTGTTTGAAAGATCAAACTATAATGCTTGGCAAGAAATGGAAAACTAAAAGCGAAATTACATGAATGAAAGAACAGACAAGAGTCACGTATGAATAAATACAGTAGGCACTGTTTGGACAGGGATTTTGAATATTTGTATCTTTGAATGTTTGTATCTTTGTATATTTGTGTCTTTTTATATTTGTATCTTTGTATCTTTCGTGTTGATAAATAATCCCTTGCTATTCTTATTAGTTTCTAATATAAAATAGAAAATATATATTATAGTTTCTGCTTTTTCGAGGTTGCACTGTTCTTATTTATTTTTTTTCTCCATGTAAATCTCCTTGATTTCTGTCTCTGTCAAGTCACAACCTTAGCAGGTGTAACCGAGAAGAAGCAGCAGCAGCAGCAGCAGTAAGCAGCACTTGCTAAGTACATATTTATCTGGGGGATATTGCCCGGATCTGTGGCCCTGCCACAGTGCAGGTGCATTCATTGCCTGAAAGCTCTAATCATGTTATCACTGAGCCAACAGCAAACATACGCCCCGTTGTCCCTCATGTTTGCGGTGGCAGACAAACTAGAACAGTCGCAGAACAGTTACTAAGACTATAGTTACAATAATAATAATATTTAACAAGAATTTACTTTTTTCCTATAGTAATAAATATTTTTTAAAAATATTTTACTGCAGGATAATGAGGTATTTATGTTTTATAGATTAAATAATATAATACTAAGACTATAGTTACAACAATAATAATATTTATAGTAAGAAATATTTTTTTAAAATATTTTACTGCAGGATAATGAGGTATTTATGGTTAATAGATAAAATAATATGATATTCAATATAATTGAATATATAATATTAAATCTATTTTAAATCCTTTCAAAAAAATTTAAATATTTAAAAATATTATTTTACTTTAGGAAAATCATATAAATATGTAAATATAATACATATATTTATAGATCTTAAGCTGCTTCTGTGCTTCTCGCACATTACTGTCAACGCACTTTTATAATTCTCTTCTTTTTCATGTGTGAAGAAAGGGACAAATGGCACGGGACCCTCGGGGGCACTGTGTGAGCAGCCCTGATTTACATACAGATGTATATTTACATACCTACAGCATATATTTACTTTTTTTGTGGCCACAATTGTAAAATTCTGTGGAAAACCAGAACAGGAACAATGGGCGAGAATGGGATGGAAAGAACTGCTCAAGTGCAGCGACAGTTTAGCGAACATAACAAAAACAAAAAAAAAAAAAAAACAGAAGAGAAGAATAAAAAGAGAAGAGTGGAGAAGAGAAGGAGTACAAAAGAAGAAGCAGCTACAAAACAACAACAGATGCAGCAATTTCCGGTGCTATTGTTCTCAATCGGCTAACGCCATCTATTCTCCCACTCCATTCTTCGCTGCTGCCTATCTCTGCCCCTTTTCCATCTTCATTCTACATGTATTTCCATCTCGCTCGTGTGCCTCAATGGTTTTATTTGCGCAGACGCGACTGTTTGGATGGATGTCTCTTCTTCTTTAACATGCGGGTGTGCGTCATGCCCTTTGACAGAGGAGGGAAGCGAGAAGGAGATGCAGATGGAGATGCAGTGCAGTGTGTTGCATGTGCAGGGGAGATGTGAAGCTCGCAGCCCCATTTCTCTTATCTAATTTTCTCTCTCGCTCTCTTTGGCTTTCCCACAAAAAAACACAGGAGAGCTGCGACTGCGTCGTTGAATTAAAATATTAAGTTTAGGAAAACAAAAGGAGTCTTAACCCCACAAGTATTACCTTAATTTTAGGGGAACTACACAGGAAACTCCCTTGATTGAGCTTTTTATTTAATTTAAAGCTAAACTGAAATACAGGGGAGTTGTAAAGTAACATTTTTTAGTAGTAACAGTACTATTATTATTAATTTTGGTATAACTTACTAAGTGTGAAGTGTATTACAGACAATAGGCACCCAAATAATAATAATATCAAATGAAAATATTAAAACAAATTTTATTTGTAATCAAATAATAATTAATAATTTTTTATAATTTTTTTTTTAATATATTTTAACACTGCACTTAACATCTAATAAAATATGCATGCATGTATATTTTGTCACATCAAAATACAGGAATAGCATTCTGCAAACAAGTATTCGGCCAAATTGCGGGCGTTATTAGTTTACTGACGAGCGCTGTGAGCTCAAAGAGAGTGAGAGGAGAGAGAGCGTATGGTACAGTGTTGACAAGCTATCGATTTTAAAGCCACTATTGATAACAGGTTGACCTTTAGCCGGATGCTGTGCTAAAAGTTAAAGTAACTTTCTATATTCATTATTTCGGTACAATATTTTTTCTTTGAATATTTAAAACATAAAGCTTGAAAATATCTTGGCTCACTCTTATATCTCATTTTTAGCTGACAAATTAAGTTATATGTAATAAAAAAATAGTATTATATATTATATTGCCAATGGTAATTTTAGTTATATATCTTCTATTTTTTTTATAATTTAAAAATTAAACGAATCTTATTCCGTTATAAAAGAGATTTTCATCCCTGATTCCAAACAGAAGTTGGCTATATTGCTGGCATCACTTGCGCCGAGAGCCAGAGAGCACAAAGTGCGCCGAGTGCCACACAGAGAGCGAGAACGGAGGGGCCGAGCGTGTATTTCGGTTTTCCGTTTTCTTGCTTTCCAACTCTCGTCGTGAGCGGTTCGTTACTTCGCTTCGCGCGCCACTTCCGTTTGGATTTCAACTTGTTGAATTGATGCAGCCGCATTCGTGCGACACCCCAAGCGCTCGCTGAGGCGAATTGGAAACAGCCTTTGGTTTTTTGTTTTGCGATAAGCGGAGATCGACGCGAGTGCCAAGAGCTTTATTTTTTTGTGGCAAGCAACAAGTGCATACCAAGAATTTTGACCATTTTCCGAGTGCGTGCCAAAGGGAATTTGTTAAACAAATTCAAGCAAGAAATACCAAATTTTACAAAAAAAAAAAAAAAAAAGAGAAGAGAAAAAAGAAACAGCTTGAAACGTGCTGCAAGTAATTATTGTTTTTGTGCGGTTTTTGACGTTCTGTTTTTGCAACAACAGCTGTCAAAGCGGAGGAGGAGGAGGAAAACAGAGGAGAGGCCTAAGAAAAGTGCAGCAGAAAATGAAACGATCGGCGGTGAGAGAGGAAAACCCCATAAAGTAAAATAGTGGAAAATACAATAGCAGAAGCAAGTAGTTGTGGAAAACTAAAGGAAAATAATCGGTGACGAGAACAAAAGGAGACGTAAACAACTCGTCATCATCATCAGAGTCGTCGTCGTCGTCGTTGTCACTAAAAAGGTAAAACAAATTACAAATGTAGAAAGATAGAGGAAAAGAAATGCAGCAAATGATCGATACAGAGCACTTTCCATAGTTCAAGTAAAGCCGCTTTGCCTATACCCTATCCCAAAAGTGTCAACTAGAATAATTTTTAAAATCTAAAAATTTAAATATTGAACTTGGAAATAATAAAATATTCCAATTATTGGAAACTAAAACCAAACTGAACAATTTATGTGTAGGATAGTGTATTGTGCCTGCGTGTGAGTGCACTTTATAGTTGGTTTTATTTAATTGCTTCTTCTCCGCTCTTATTGATAATTGCTCGGCTCCTTTTGCTCCCGGCCTTATCTCTCCCATATTCCTCTTCGGTTCTCTTAATTTATGATCAGGAGTCAAAAGAGAGGGCGGAGCTGCTCGTCGAATACACTTTGGAAACCTCCTTTTTTCCTATATGATGCCCTTCTTCGGCCAGTATTTATTATTGTAATATTTCTTGGCTTTGGAAAAAGAAAAACACAAGAAAGCGGCCGAAATTCAAGTTGTTGCATATTTAAAAATTCAACACGCAGCTGCATTTCAATTGCTTTCATGAAAATGTTCTTGAGAGAAGGAACGGGGTAACAGGGAAAGAAAGAAAGGTACCAGAGTTTTCATTTCCATTGAATATATTTATTTATTTTATTTAAAGGTGTCACGGAAATGTAGCTAATTTTACATTTCCATTACTTCAATTGCCTGCCCCAAACGAAGTAAAAAATAAAACAGAAACCCTTCCCAAATGCTACATAAAAAGGTTGAGGAGAGAGCCCCCAGGGCTTAGGCTAAGTCAGAGAAAATTAGCACATAATTGGAGAACTCTTGTTACATTTTCTTTTGAATATAAATATTAAAAATTAAAAATCAATATAAGTGACATTTACAAATATGCTAAGCTAATTTTAAATCCAATTTTATTGTAAATTATATTTTTTAAGGTGTCATATTTTTTGTATATTTTTTATCAACAAACTTTTTAGGTTCCCTAAGGTAACATTTAAAAAGTTACATATTTTTCTTTGGTTCTTGAAATACAATTTTGAGCATAAATTTTTTAAAATGAAATCATAATTTTTGTCGCCAGTGTATTTAAATTCTGGCAAAAACTGACCGAAAAAAGGCAATGAACAGAAAATGCAGCAGCAAACCCGATGACCATAATGTATCAAGTGTACATCGTGCCGCTTTCAGTTTTGGCCTTAGGCTGAAGCACAATAAAAAATATGTAAAAAAAAAAGTAAATTCAAAGCATTTATCTTGAAAACTGATTTAACTTGTCATTAATTTTGTAAATTACAAAAAAAAAAAATGTTGCACTAAATTTTGTAGCAAATAAAACCATTTAATTATAAAATATACTATAATAAAAATAATAAAAAAGTGATATATTTTGGTAGATCGAAGCTTTAACAAATATAACAAATTTTAATTTTATATCTTTATTAAATTTACATATTTTTCACAATGCAATTAAATAATTAGAAACCAAAAAAAGTATATATCTTTGTAGAAAAGCTTATATATTAATGTAACCATCAAAGTGCTTTTAATTCCAATATTTTTAAAATTTATTTCTAGTAAATATCTCTTTTAAATTGACATAATTTTTCACCGTGTAGCTTTGGCTGTACTCCAAAGCTGAGCTTTTCGTCGCGGTTCTTTTGCTTAAGGCTGAAAAAGAACATCGCAGGCCAAGAGTCGCAGCTTGAGAACTGCAATTGGACTTGTCGGTTGTCGCGCGCTCATCTTTGAAGGTTACAAGTTTTGTGTGTTCTTCACTCAATACCGAGGCCCTTTTCGATCAGAAAGGTTGTTATTTTCTTCTTTTTGGCGATTTTTTTACCTCATATTTTGTGTTTGCCCCCTGGCTGAACTTTGCTTGTCAGGCTTTAATCAAATTAAATGGCAGGAAACGTGCAGTTTGTTGGTGATTCCCTAAATCTACCTCGGAGTGACTTCCATGTACCTTGCCACTCCTCCCTCCCACTTTCCACTCCCTCAGCTCCCTTCTACTCCCTTCCCTTCGCTGCGGGGCAACGGATTCGGATTCGGATTCCGATTTAACTTGAGATTCAGATTCCGAGGAATGCTCAATATGTCGCACGTTTGCCACACATGTTTGGCATTTGTTGTCGTACCGAACGCGTTGTCTCTCGTATCTACAAATGGACAAAAACCATATATATATACATACATATATAAACAGGAAGAAACTGAGTAGTATGTATCATATATACATACAGATTTTCTGTGTGTTTATATAGCGCAACTCAAAGAACAGAGGGAAAAGTCGTCGTTGTCGTCGTCGTTGCTGACGTTTGACAAGGCTCGGCAACAAATTGAGTTATTTGGCAAGACACAAACATTTGGAGATATAGTCGTACCCTACAAGTTGGAAAATGTTAAAAAGAAAAGAAATATATATATATATATATATTCTTGGTTTTTAAACCTGAAATATAACATAATACACACACAATTCATTGCGTCATATGTTTAGGGTTTCCCCGTGTTAAATCCAAACCTAATGATCTACAAAATAAGAAACCAGAGAAAGTAATATTGTTTTCTAATACCAAAAACTAAAAACTAAGAAAGAGAGAGAGAGAGACACGTTAAAGTACATTAAAAGAAAACCCAGGCAGACAGAAAGATGATTATTTTTTTTAATGGCTTTAGTACGAGCGCAGGAAAAACGAAAGTTGTTTTTCATTAGTAATGTGTGTTGTTGTGTGTTTTTTTTTTACACATGTGCTTTCTTTACACAGCTCGTTTTGGGAATTAGAGTCACAAAACTAAGGAATTTCGAACCATTTTCAATTTGTATTATTAATTTTCAAGTCCTTAGACATGGATAAAGTAAAGTTAAGTAATTTCTAAATCCTCTTAGCTTACCTTAAAATAATTGCAATCTCACACAGCACCATATAACCTTGCGTTTTTCCCAAAAAATAATCGATTTATGAAAAAGTTTTAATTACTCAAGTAGGGCTTATGCCTGGCATGCACCGCAATCCTTTTCGAATATTTGCCAGCCGCTGGCAAACTTTCCTTTTAGCCTTATTAATCCGCTTAAACAACTTCTGTGCTGGGGACACAAAGGACCTCAAAGGAACACTCGCACATGCACATGGTAATAGAAGAAACATAACACCGGAAGGGGTAATAGCATCGTCCGACTTATTTTCAGTTCAAGTGCAAGCAAACGTCCAAGGTTTTTCTCACTATTTTCATTAGCTTTTCATATCAAACAAAAGGAAATGAAAAATGCCTGTTGCCTGCCTGCCAATCATCGTTTTAGAATTCGATTGTTTTCAATTAAGCGAATGCCGTGCGATTGTAAGAAAGTAAGTGACTCAAAGTCAACGGAAAAGGTGGAAGGGGGGGAGGAGATTAATTAGTTGTTTGCTTGCCCCTGAACTACTTGCAGTTGAAGTTGAACTTTGAAATGCAACAGGGAGGGGACATTGACCCCCTAAGGGCTTACGAATGAAAAGCTGTTTGTGTTTGTTTTGTTTTAATTGTGAAAACGTGCCGTTTTCTATGGGTTTAAGTCAAGATAATTTAATTAAATGTTACGAAACGATAAATGTTCTTTATACAGAATTTTAGAGCAGGGTTATATGTTTTTAATTTAACTAATTATAAAAAAATTCTCAGATTGCATATATTACTTAGACTTGAAAAGGTTAAAAAAATATTATTTAGTGACTAAGAATTTTTTTTCCTATCTTTTTTTTGTGACTCAATTCCTTGTCCTAAATCTTGCATCCTTGAGTTGCCGTTGCAGACTGGTCAACGTGGTGCTTTATGCTTGGTCAGCGCCCCACCCATCCCCATGCACCGCCCTGCCACACACACCCACCCACACCCTGCCTCGCTGTGTGTGTGCGTGCTAAGTGTTTTGATGAGCGTGTAATGGCCTTTTGCTGCTGTCAGTTTAATTGATGGGAAATGCCCTATACAGCCCTTCCTCTCCCTGGAAACACAAGGGAAAATATAATAAAATTAAAACAAAATTTAAGAACTTGTGGATTTAATTTAAAAATATTTTATTTTTAAATTTTATTAAAATATATACTTCTAAAATTCATAAAAATAGTTCTTCATTACCACATTTTCCAAATTTTAATTTTTTTTAGTGCTAAATTTTTTTTATTTTCACACTTATTATTACTATGTTCTCAGTGTATACATGCGGGTGTTAAAAAAAAATTAAAAGAGATCGAAAAGGAAAGCGAACCAATTTAGTTTTATTTGATTTTATTATTGTCTCTCTGCCCTCTCGTCCACTTGAGCTCATTAACTTGCCATTAAGGGATATTTTTCAGCCAGAAGCTGCGGGTCTTGGATAAACAGTTACGAAAATAGGGTAAAGCATATATATTATCCAAGCTTTTGCCACTATATAAAAATATGTATATAAATATTTATACTAAAAAATATTCTATGGTTGAACGATGAATGCCACTTGTTCGATAAATCTGAAATATGTCAAAAAAATCAAATCTCACATATGTGTATCTAACATTTGTGGAATTAAGCAAGTATTTATAGTTATTTACCCCTTAATGTAAATTAATTTATTCTTAATTTAAGTAAAAATTGTATGAGAACACATTTTCTACAAAAAAAAAAATTAATAAGTTTTTGGTACAATTTTGAAGCTTTTGAAGAAATCATAAAAAAATTGAAAGTACAACCAGCGGCGGCATTTTTCTATTATATGAAGTTGCTATTTTTAAATTATTTTCAACTATTTTTTTATTGCCACAGCGCCGAAAAGACATAAACGTAAATCTTCCCAGCTGTCACTGTAAACTATGCACTGAGACAAATACTTAAATTCAATTAAATTGAAAGATTAAAAGTAAAAAATATTTATATATATTTTTTTAGATCATAAAAAGGTTTTTTTTACAAACAATCTTTTTAATATGAACTAAAATCTAATGATATTTCAATTTAAATTTCATGGTTATTAAAAATTTCAAATTGAAAATAATTATAAAATTTCGTGCTCGTTATATTTTTTTTAATCATAAATAAGTTCATTTTTGTTTTGCTTAAAAGTCCAATCATTTTTCTCTCAGTGTTTTGTACCTCTCTGATTTTAGTTAGAGCTGTAAGATAAGACCAAGTCGCCGTCGCATTTCCATGAGATTTGTATCTTATTTTTATGACAGTTTCTTTCGTCACTACGTGATTTTGCATGGGAAGGAGAAAAAAAAGAAGGGGAAAGGCCAAAGGTTGCAAGGAGCAAAATATTACTGCATTCTACAGATATTTTCAAAATTAATTCCAACTCGTAATCTCAGTGGGATATTAAAATACGCTCACATATATATAAATATATAAACACCAGAGACAAATCTTTCTCCAGCAATGAATCCCATTTGCAAATACAATATCAACCGACCCGAGTGCCAGCGATGGATGAACGAGGTGTACGACAAGTGTCGCGAGCTCCTGCTCAACCACATTACACCACTCAGCCAGTATTCCCTTTGGTGGCTCTACGAGACCCCGGCTACCTACAAGGATGTGAAATTTATGACCGCCCTGGACTGCCATAAGCTAAAGCGGGAGCTGGACAGGGAGGTGGACATCGAACTGGAAGCCTTATCGATGGAGGAGGACCCGCTATTCCTGGGCATCATCCTAGGTGGTGTTACCATTCTGATCCTTTTAATTATTTGGCGCTGCGTAAAGTACTGCTACAGGATCAAAGCGTCAGTCAGTGAGGAGGATGAATATTCCCATCATCATCATAATCGTGGTGGCGATCTCGAAGAGCAGAAGGTTAGGGAGCCGAGGTATGTACCCCCCAAAAGCGCTAAGAAGAAGAAGAAGGGGTTCCACATGAAGAAGTGGATGCGCCGATGGTGTCGTCCCTGCTTCCTGCACAGCGATAATCAGATAAAGGAGTTCGAGCTGGCCACCGAGCGGCAGGTGGCCACCCACAACGAGCGCATGAAGCTGAAGATCGCCATGTGGACGAAGGCACAGCAGCGGGATGCGGAGAAGAAGATGCAGATGCAGCAACCAGCACCAGCTTACAAAAATTATAATAGTTTTGTGCCGAAACCCTAGCTTGATTATCCAAGTTGACGGAAGTGTTCTCATATTTTAAATTAATAAAATAATAGTTTTTGAATTTTTCGCAAGTATAAAAAATGTATATCCTATTCTAGAGTTTTTTGTATTATAATAGTTAGATTCTTCAAGTTCAGAAATGTTACTGTTTTCAACAAATAAAATTATAAACTTTGATTTTCTTTAAGTAAATTCTAATACAGGCTTATTAATATATATTATATCTAACATATATCAAGACTTCTCCATTATAAATCCATTCAATTAAAAATCCCTTGACAGCCTTTCTTGCTGTTAATTTATTTATTTCTTGGCAGTCACTTTCTTACAAAGGTAACGAACAAAATTCCCACCGCCTCCCACCTTTTGCTTTGACACTTGGTGTCTCTTACCTGAACTTTGCTTTTTTTCGTAGTATATTATTTCTCTTGTCGCCGGGCTTGTTCCTTTGTGGCATCATCAATCATGCGCAGGCGCAAATGCCAAGCTGTAAGCTTAGGTCCAGAGCTGGGAATAACCTGAAAATAATGATTTTGAGCAGGAGAAGGGGTCACAGGGGGGGTCTAGCTGATTGTAGTTGTTGCAAAATGTTTAACAAATATTTAACATTAACCTTTTCCATAGATCGCACTTAATTAACAGCTTTGGGGGCGGCTTTTTGACAGGGTCTGAGTATAGGTCTAAATATTATTTCAATATTATATTTGAACATTGTTTTAGAATATTAAATTTGTATAATATATTTTAAAATTAAATTTAAATATATAAAATATTATATTTAAATAATATGTTTAATTATTATATTATATTTTTCGCTCAAAATTAATTAAGCTACTTGTTTGATTGTTTTGCTTTTCTTCACAATCTTTATCAATAAATTATTATTAATATTAAACTATTGTCAGAGGTCGCAAAAAATATTCGAAATTTGGGTCAAGGCTGTCCGATTGACGTCTGTTTTGAAGTATATTCTCGAATATCGGGATATATACGCAGATATATACGTAGCCACATGTGTTGGCCACTTTGCTCTGTCCATGAATTTGAGCCATGATGAAGGCAACACATCATGGGCCCATTTTTGCCATGTAACCAATTAGTGCGGAAACAAGAACTGCACAGGGAGAAATTTTTGAAAAATTATTTTAAATAATTTCTACATAACACAAACAATTTTATGATAATATTAGAATGGTATTTATTTATTACTTTAACTTTAGCTTGAGTATATTTATATATTTCGAGTTTAGAAATAGACACAACTTCAATCTCAGTGCAGTTACCGTTTATGACTTTGGTTCCAGTAACCTGGCTGTGTGGGTGGTTGGGCCGACTGACTGGCTGGCGGAAAAGCCATTAATTACGCCACACAACAACGACGGCCCAATGCTAATGATGCTCGACTATGATGAGGCTGATGGAGTGGGCTAATAGGTTGCCTGGTAACACTCGAAACCCTGTGGCAGAACCTGAAGCCCCTGCAGCTCCTAGAAAGTTACGAGTATACTTCTTTCCTTTTTCTACTCTTTCATAAGCTTAAATATTGGAGAATTTAAAAAGACTTTCCTAATCGATGACTTAATTATGTCCTTGAGTCCTTTTTCATCCTTTCATCAATCTTTTTCTCTAACACATCTTATTCCGCTCGATTGATTGTGAAGAAAGGGAAGCTTGAATGTATTAATTGGCTGCCAAATGAGCTAAACATTGTCGATTGACTCAAGTGGAACTGCTAAAATTTTCCAATTTTCCCATTTCATTTTTAACCATTTTCTCTTGCTCTTCAAGTATTTTTTAAATGAAAATTAGTAACTTTTCAGGGTTTAGAAGGGACTTGTTTACCAATCTGCTTAAATTATTTAAGTTTTTTTTACCCCTTGAGGTGTTTTAATCAGTAGCTAATAACAAGTTCCTTAATTTGTATTGATTTATAGGTCTTTTGTATAATTTTTTTTAAGGAAAAAACAAGCAGCCACAAATTGATTTCCTTGATTTGAACTTTGCTCTGTTGATTCTTTTTTTTTTATTTAAATATTATCTGACCTTTACAACAATACAAAAAATCTTCGTTGTAATACAAAGTTAATGCCGCTAATTAAAATTTTCGGAACATTCATCAAACCCTTGATGAGTTTTGTATTTATTGTTACCGCTTTTTGGGTGTTGCTCACATTATTTGCATAATTTTAGTTTTTGTTGGCCAAACAAGAAAATATTTACCTAATGTGCGACCTTCAAAAAAATATATTTTTGTTTGTGTATATTTTGAGCTGAACTTAACCTGCATTTAACCCGGCTTAACCTTAAGCTCTCTTTTAATATATATATATTTTTTTGGGTATTTATGAATGAAACTGCTGAACATATTCGTATTAAATATAAGAATTTGGTTTTATTAAGTTGCAGGATGTTACTTATACCTTGTCAACTTCCTGGCTATCAAAATGCCAGGAAAAAAATAACATAAACAACTGAAAAGTAAACAAAATTAGAAAAGAATTGTACATTGTATACGGGGAAAAACATACAGAGAGACTGAGGGAGAGGTGGCGTAAAATGGGAAAACTACAACCGGGAAAAGCAATTGAAAAGTCACGGACAAAGTGTTAACTTTGTGCGCTCGACATCTGCCATCCATCGATGTTCCTCGATTCCTCGATTCGTCGATTCCTTATGCATTATTTATTCCACCGACGACGACGACGACGACACCGAGCTGTGCACAGCTGTCAAGGCTATCGATTCCAAGTAATTCTAAAAATATAGTCAAAGGTTTTAAACTAAAAAAAAAAGAAAGGCAAGAAATGCCAGGGAAAATACAGACAACACTTTTTGGAATTTCATTTGTTGTTGTCGGATTAAAAATTAAAAAAATATAAAATGTTGAGAAATTTGTTTGCTTGGACTCTGCTCGCTTGCCATTAATTACTTGCAGTTCGCACTTTAATTGAGTCGCTGATAGAACTGCCGCTGCTCTCTATCACTCTTAACGATGATGCCAATTGAGGCAGTCATTCACTCAGTCAGTCAGTCAATCAGTCAATCAGTCACTCAGTCAGTTAGTCACTCACTCATTCGGTTACTGAGCTACTCATTTACTGATTTCGACAGCCAGTTACTCTGAGGCGTTGGCACTCGACGCCTTTTGTGACGCTTGTCTTTTGTTTTCCACTTGGGTGGTGGTGGTGGCACTCTTGTTTTTATTTTTATTTCTTTTAACTGCCATTGTAATAAGTTGAAAAAATAAAACAGGAAAAATTGAAAAATAAAAAATGGAAATGGAAAAATGCAAAGTGACAAATGAGCCAGACTTGGACAACTGTTGCTCTTGATTTGCTCTCGATTCCAGTTGGTGGCGTGGTTCCAAGGCGGCTAGAACAATTGTGATAATAATAATTACAAGGCTTTTTATTTACTTTTTTTTTTAAATTTACTTGAAGGAGGAGATAAGGGTTATTAAATCAAGCTGAAAAATATTTTATTGTTATAAAACATTAATTAATTAAAATGATAACAAAGCACAACGTTATTTCTCTACTTTTATGTTAAATTACTTAAAGGAAGTGTTAAGGTTGTTGAAGGGTATTAAATCAATTAAATTATATGATCCAGGTTTGTTTTAATTAAAATTCGAAAATCCCTAAAATTATTTAATTAGACTTACTATTATTTTGTTGATTTTTATATATTTTTTTTTAAGCTTGAGATTCTCTAAAGAATTCAGTTTAATTTGTTGTGCAAACTGGTTCCTTGTGTTGCATCATTTCAATGGATAATGATTCTGATGATGACAAGTTATAAACAAGTCTAGTTCCTTAGTATTAAATACATTCTTACTGGTTTTTAAATCACACAATTTGCTGGCTTCATAAATATACAAATAGTATGAAAAAGGTCACAATTTGTACTAATAATATTTTAAATATATTTATATTTATATATATTTTATATTCAATTTATTCATATTTATTAATTGAATACATACTTTTTTATAAATTGTATACATATTTCTATATATAAAATTTTTAAATATTTTACTAGTCGTATAAATAAATATTTTTTTTAAATTGAGAAAGATATCTGAGTTATTTCTTAAATTTTAACAAGTTTCTTAATTTAATTCTGGGCACTAAGCTCTGGCAGCTCAGATAACTTTCAAGAGCATTTAATGGTTTAGCAACCTCTTGGTTTATAAAACAATATCCCAAAGTTAATTGTCTTAATAATAAACTCCCCCCATCTGGGGTTCCCTTTTGATATGATTTATTGATTTAGGAAATGATTTCTATATAAAACATTCCGTTTCAAAGAGAGGGGTTAGAGGTGGTGGCCCCTTTTTGTATTTTTCTATCGATTTGTAATTTTGTCAGTGGGCCACAATTTGTTGTCCTCTCCTCACCTTTCGGTGTTTCCCATTTAACCATTTGGCTTGCCTGGTTTTCCCATTTTCCCCCCCATTTGCATTTCTATTTCTACGTTTATTTGCCCTTTTCACTTTCATTTGGGGGTCTAAGTTATTAACTTTGGTTCCACCTAAGTTTGCCCTGTCTCTTTGGGTTGCCTGGTTGCCAGCCTTGTTGGTTGGTTGTTTGTTTGGTTAAAGCATTTCACTTTTCCCTCCGATATATATATTTTTGTCTATTTTCTTTAATATTTCGTTTGCCACGCCCACACGCAACTAAAGCTTTTACTTTCTACCAGAAAATAAGAAAAACAAAAAACAAAAACCTAATTTGTTGCACTTTTTGTTTGTCTTTGTCTTGCGAATATTTAGTGCTAATTGTGATCTTTTCTCTCCTTTCTCCCGTCTCTTTTCAGGTGAGTAATGAAAAAAAAGTCACCTCCGTGAGAGAGAATTTTCATCATTCCCACACCGACACAATCTTGATTTTCTGATCTCTTGGTAAGTGGACTAACGGTCGCCGTGGACCTTCCATTAATCTTCCTTCTTGGAGTTTTTTGACAATGACTCATGGGTACACTCGATTCGCGCAGTACCTTTCATCTGGTTGCGTCTAACTGCAGTCCCTGCATGACTCACACACACTCCGCGGGTCGGTGTACATGAGCGGTCACAAAAATAGGTATTTTCGGGGTATTTATTTTGAAATTTAAAAAAATTGTAGGAATTTGTTGGGTAATTATTTTGAAATAGGTAAAATTATAGGTATTTTTTCTTTGGTTATTTTTAAATCTTAAAAATTATGGGTGCTTTTAGGGGATTTTTTTTTAAATTATTTTTAAATCTTACAAATTATGGGTACTTTTAGGGGATTTTTTTTTTTTAATTTTAGTTTATTTATTTGAATATTTTAAAAATTATAAGAATTTTCAGGGTATTCATTTTAAAATTTAAAAAATGATTTCAGTTTATTAGTCTTAAAATTTTAATAAATCATAGATATTTTAAGGGTAATTATTTCATAATTAGAAAGGTACAAAAAATATTAAAAAAAAATATATACAAAATTCCTATACTATATAAAATTTGTGAAATTCTCTACTTGCTTCCCCTGCATCTATTTAAATACCCGCGACTGTTCAAGCGGCTCTCTGATTGTTTGGTATTTTTGCTTTTCTGCTGCTTTTGGCCATTTATTGCCGGCCCGACTAGAACTTGGCAAAGAGCAAAACAAATGTATATATATATATATACATACTATATCCCAGATTCACTCGGATGAGTCAGCCGCCGCAGATGAGATGAAAATGCAGCTGACATCAGCAGGGCGGGCAGAGCAAGTGAGATGGGTGTTAAAGAGGTGAGCTCCCTACCTTCCTCTCTCCCTCTCTCAGTGTCCACTCTCTGCATTTTCTAATTAAATAAAAAACCATTTTCGAGGTAACCTCACGACCCCGCCTTTGGCTGGGTCACCCACAGTCAAATAAATCAACAGAAAATGCAAAAAAAAAAAAACAAAAGAAATATATATAAAGTAAGGCAGAAAAGGGCAGCATTGAAAAGTTCACAAATTGCCTTTCACTTTTATTATTAAACAAAAAAAAGAAGAAGGAAAAATAAAATATTATAAACATTGCTCTTGTTACTAACCATTAAAAACTTATTTTAATCAGCTTAGTAATTCTAAAAAAGTGCGCTATTTCCTGTATTTAGTCGAGCATTAATTTTAATGAGATGCTAAAATAATTTATGACGTCTGCCATATGTGTCTTTGGTAATTCTTTGCGTTCGTTCATTATTTTTACAGCTAATTTAATTGTATTCTTTTTATGACACTGATGAACGAACTGTTTATTAACGGATATTTTTATTGCTTTTAAGTTTACAGTGGTTAGTTAGGTATTTTTAGTTATTTTCTATAACTTGTATATTTTTTTATTTACTTTAAATTTTTCCTTTGGAATTTTACCTAAGATTTTTTGCAAAGAGCTGATTATTTCAAGCGTTTTAATTTCCAACTGAGTTGTAAGCGAATTGTTTTTAAAAAATATTTTTAAAAATCTTTAAATTTCTTTTAAAAATAATTTAAAACTAAATTATACCCAAGTGTTTGTAGAAATCAATCAAAAATTCATTATTTTCACCCCTGCCAGGGTCATGAAAACACTTTGACCAAATTATGATCTGCCAGCTGAATTGTTTATTAATTTTGCTGAATAATTGCTTGCATTTGTGGCACTGTGGTGCGGTGGTGCGGCTGTTGGTGGCGTGCGTCATCCTCGATTTTTCATTGCCGTCAGATGTCGACGGTTTCTTGAACTCGTCGGATGTCATCTTGCGCCTCGTTCCTCTCGCTCGTCAAACTTAATTGGCAGCCACCCACTCTCGCACCCACCGCCTGCCGTCGCCCATCCTCCCACTCCTCCCACTCCACACCCGCCGAATTGCCACCTCGTCAGCCGCTGCCTAGCGATAAATGCAAATTAAATATCATTTAATGCTAAAGAGATGAGAGAAAAAATACGAAAAAAACGATGCCTTGAACCTTTCAACACAAATATTTGTTGGCAGTTCTTCTTTTTTTTTCCTTTATCCGGAAGTTTAGCTAAATGTTTTTCATTTTTGTTGTTGCTTATTTTATGGCTTTTTAAATTGTGCGAGATTTTGTAGATTATCCAAAAGAGAATCTATAGGTGTATTTCGGTTTGTTTTGTTTATACCCTAACGGGGGGGTATTTGGACTTTCTCTAGAGAGAATTTATTATTTATTATTATTATTAATTCTTTGTTTTGTTCTTTAAAACAAGTGAAGATACACAGTAAGATTCTATCAGTAGAAGCATGGGAAAATATTGGTTTTGATTACTTTGTATATTTAATTCTATAATTGTTCTTTAAATAAATACATTCTTATACAAAATTGTCCAATTTAGGCAGAAAATCAAACGGAGAACCAATTTTGATCTCCCTTAAAAGTATTTTTATCTTTTTATTTGATTTAGAAAAGGTAGAGTAATATTATTTTTGATTGTCTACAATTTGTATTTCTATATTAAATTAACTCTTGTAAAATTGTCTCCAAAATTTCCAAAACAAACTGGAAAATTATATATTTTCTGTGAGTATTCCAATTTTTGATCTACTTAAGAAGTATATGTATCTGTATCTGCATCTGATCTTGTGGCCTGACTTTATAAGGAAAAGCAACCATACAGCTGGTCGTTTTGCTGGCTGTTTGTATATAGTATGTTAATTATTTAGCCTGAGCCGCCTTTGTTTTGTCGCAGCATTTGCCATTTCATAAAATTTCATAAATTATTGCACAATTAACCTTGAATGCCGCAGATCGTTTTTGTTTTTTTTTTTTTTAGCTCTCGCGGATATGCTGGTTCCCTTATATTTTTTTTTTTAAGTTTTTCTCTAGTGATCCCCGCGATCTTGAGAACTCGCCGCTGCGTTGGTCGTTGGTTTTTATGCGACCAGACATTACCAGATAACCCATTTGACACTCGGCAGCAGTTTGCGACTCATTTAAAGTGTATTAAGTTCTTTTTTTTTGCCATTGCCTTTTGCCTTTTGCGTTTTGCTCTTCGCTTTGTTTTTATGTTTCACTTTTCATTTCAGTGCTTTTTGTGCTCCCCGCACACTCATAAATATTGTTTTGTGTTCGTGTTTTGTTCTTGGGAACCGAGCAATAGAGCAAAACAGAGGCTGTGTTCTGGTCATGGTCCTCATCTCGTCATCTCGTCATCTCCTCATCTCTTCGTCTTTTCGTCTCCTAATGTCCATGCTTATGTGTATATATATATAGCACTATAACTGCGAAGTTCAGGTTTTCTAGGGGGCTTTGAATCATAGCAAGGGTATTTGCTCACTCAATGCTGTATATAATATGTATAGTTTTTAAACACTAAAATATTATAGAAACTATTATAACATAAATCTAGATCTGCAAGGAAATAATTTACAGGAAAGGAGGCCAGGTTTGGATGTTTAAAGGGTATTTCTTAGTAACAAATATATATATTTATATCATTATACATTTTACTGAGTTAGTTCTACGATAAAATAATTCACAGGAAAGAAGGCTTCCACTAACTGTCTGAACATATGACATTACGGTTTCTAAAGGGTATTTCTTAATGCCTAAAATATATATATAAATCAAGATAAATACAGTCAAGTTTTTTTTTTATCAAAAGCCAGCTTTATGGAGTAAACATTTCTATGCAAATTTAAAGATTCTGTCACAATTCTAATTATACACGCTTATGGGTTATCAGTATTTCTATATATATATTTTTTAAGCAGGTTTTGCTTGGTTTCCAAAAATTTACCTCACAAATTAAGCTTTATTAAGGCATATATAAATAATTAAGCTTAAAACGGTTTCTATACCAATAAAAATATTCTAAATATATTTTAGATTTCACAAATGACCAGGTAATTAGTCCATTTTCTGATTTACTTTCCTGGTTTGGCAATACCCAGTTATATATATACAAATTTTTACCACACATTTTTTTATGCCAGATCTTAATTAGACTGGCTTATGCCACTCTCTCTCTCTGTCTTGTTATGGTTTGGAAATTGTTGTGTTACGCTTTGTTTTTCCTTATCCACTTGATTTTCATGATTAATCGACTTTTCCCAACTCTTGAGATTTGCAATCATTTACAAAATCTTGCAAATATCAATTCCTATTACTATATAGGGAAGACTTTATTATACAAAGAGGTGAAACCTTCACCATTGAGGTCCTTGCCTACGAAAAAGCAAAAAAAAAAAAACACTCCCTCTTTGGCAATCTCCCAAACGATTTCCAAAGCATAAAAGGCTGCACCCAGCATCTGCCCCAAAAAAACTAGCCAGGTTAAAAAAGTGCATTGAATATACAACACAATGGCATTTAATACGGGCTTCAAATAAAACAAAAAAATACAATAAAAATTAACAAAAGTTTTATGCAAAAAGAAATGTTAGATGAAAGGGCAACACGTGTAATACATGGAATACAAGGCCGTTCATTTAATAACTTGTAAAGGGAAATGATTATTAAAAGTATTAACACAAATATTATTGTAATTAAAGACCCAACCCAACCCAATCCAACCCCCTTAAAGCCAATTTGAAGTTTTACCAGCATTTGCAATCCCTCTCAACGGGTGGCTCTCGACTTTGACTCCCAACAGGTGCCGAAAAAAAAAACAAAAAATGTGACTGGTTTCGATTTCGACTTGAACTTGAATGGATTTTGATTTTTTAGTTATTTTTTTTTCTTTACTTATTTTTTTTTTTTACTTATTTTCTTTGTTTTGTTTGGGGTCTCTTCAATTATCGGTGTGTATATATGGGCAAACCTCAACTGAGTAGGTGGACGAATGCAAAAAATGGGCTCCGTCATCATCATCATCATCATCATCAAAAGTTGAACTGCGTGCCGAAGGGCAAACTTGCTATAAAAGTCACGTCCTTGACTTAAATATGTTTCGCCAGCTCTCTCTCTCTCTCAAGTTAAGGAAAGGTACAAAAGTGTAATGTGCATAGAATGTATTAAAGAACGAATTATATGTATGTACATATATTTTTAAATTAACATTTCAACAGAGTTGAAAGTGGCAAAAGGTTCTTCAAAGTTTAAACCAGAAGGCAGGGTTGCGTGATTATGAATTGTGGGAGATGTGTGGGGTTATTTTCAGGCATTTAATTTATAATACAACATTTTAACCAAATTTTAAATATTTGTAATAACAATACATACATCTATTTTTTTAATAACTGGTAAAAGATAAGCCCAAGTGAGCATTTGTTAATGACAACATTTAGGGGCAATCAATTGAGATTCTTGGAAATTCATAAGTACACCATATTTTATTTATTTCTCCCACTCTCTCCTTTAATTCCCTTGTTTTCTTTATCCCAAACTCTCCCTCCCTCTTTTCCACTCTCCCTCTCTTTTGCTCTTCTCTCCCTTGCTCCCTGCCCTTATCTATTATTTCCCATTGATTTCTCTTATCGCTTTCATCAGCTCGCTTCTCTCGATTCCATTCGTCTCTCTGCCAAAGGTTCTTGTTTGTTTTCATACCCAGTAATCATTGTCCAGTGGTAGGGTATACAGGGTTTGGGGTCATGTATGTAACAGGGGGAAGGGAAAAAAATAGGCTGCCAAAAAAATAAATAGTTTTTTTCAAAGCCCCTGAAAATATTTCTAAAAGTAAACAATAAAAATTGTAAAGTGCCAATTACAGTGTGATGTTCAGTTTTTTTTTTGTATTTTGTAAAATTGTTTAAAATAATTTTTTACACATATTTAAAGGTTCTGAAATCCCTAGTGATTTCAGCAAAACCCCCATAATTTTTTAATTTTAATAATATTAATATAATAAATATTAAATTTATTAAAGAATTGGATGCTTAACTGATATAAAAACCATAATTTGAGAATAAGGTGTAATCGATGGGTAACTCCTAGTCGAGATATTCCATTCCTTTGATTTACGACTCTTTTGCTGGGCTCTGCGAATTTACATATTTCACTTTTCCGTTCTCACACACTCGTTTTGTTGTGCCTTTCGCTTCACCGTTTGCCGGGGGGGACTGACCAGGTGACTCACATTATTTCATTTCATTGACAAAAGTGTGCTGTCCGCGGTAACGTTGAGGTGTTGCAAAAATTCGAGGGAAATCATTTCCATCTGTGGAAAAAATACTCACTAAGTATTTGATAATTTCTTGATTGCTTGAAAATAACATAATTTGTATATTTTATTTTTTTATAATTTCAGTATACTTTTAAAAGAATTTCCCTAATGAATTTCTTCTACACATTTAGGTTTGCTTACTGGGTATCACATAGTCGGGATCCCTCATCTTTATACGTATATCGTTCTTTCCTGATAAATTCTCCTCCCCCTTCCTGCTCCCTACACACACTCCCACAGAATTCTGCAAATTCTGTTTCCATTTATTTAGCTGATTCCGATAATTTCGGACAAGGGGTTCCAAAGTAGTTGTGTGAAGAAAAGGGGCGATTCAGCCATTGACCCTGAGACTTCAGTTCCCCTGTATGCTAATTACTCACATTGGGGATTTTTAGTGAATCATATATGTAAATATTAAAATATTTCAATAAATTTTTTTTATATTAATTTTTTTCAATGAATTTATAAACTCATAATTATATTACCCTTCTGTACATAACTTTAATATTGAAATATAAAAAAAATATCAGATTTAACATAAAGTTATCGATATTCCCGAAAATATGAAAAAATTTTGTATTTAGTTTAATTTTACGATCGATTTTGCGTAAAATATTTATAAAGTATCCATAAATAAGTTGTTTTTTTGTTCTTCCCCTATCTTGAAATTATTTTTAATCTTTTTTCAATGAAATAAAACACAGTATTTAATTAAAACTCAAATCAAACCTGTTTTGATTAATTTTACGCATCGAAATAAATTTTTATCGATATTTTCGATTAATGTTAATGTTGTTTATCAATAATTAAATCATGAATTTGGCTCATCAAGTCTTGTTTTTTTGCCTAACTTTAAAGTTGTAGTTATGAGTTTTATAAGAAGAGAAAATCTGACCTGATGGAGCTAAACGAGGCTTAGGTTCCCACTACTATAGTTGGGATCCTCTCAAAATGTAGTACATTTTCGCAATTTTCCCCCTTTTCCCGGCTGTGATGAATTTGAGTGATTGACAAACTTGCCTTCCCTTCGCTTGACGCATTTTGACTTCCACCGAGCTTGAGCTTCCGCTAATCAAATTGCCTTTGACGCAACCACGCCCCCACTCGCAAGCCGCCTCCTCCCCCCCTGAGGCGGGCCCCCTTTTCGGCTTGCCACGAGTGTAACATCAACCAAATTAATGTAAATTGAATGACACGCAGAGTGGGGCCGCAAAAGCAGCCGCCAGCAGGGGGAGGGGAAGCGGGCAGTAAGGCTGCTCCTTCGTTTCCCTTTCATCCTGGCGACGAAATATTCCCCAGAAGATAATGAGGAAACAGCCAAATTTCTGAATATTCCACTTCTGACATGCAAAAAAAATATGCAATGCAATGTATAATTTATTAAATAAGAAATATAAAGATTTTGGATTTAATATATCTTAAATAAAATTTTTAAAGAGTAAAACTTGTGAAATAAAAACTTTTAATTGAATTTTAAGGCTGATCTGAAACAAAAAGCTTCTCTGTATTTTCTCCACTCCTGCTCCTTTATTTTCCAGACCCGTAATACATCGTGTTCCGACTTTGGAATATGCTAATGAGCGTTTAATTTGGCCGCCGCCGCTGTCGCTAAAATAAACAAAAAAAAAGAAAGAAAAAAAAAACAACGCTTTAAATTCACTTTAAACTCCCAGCTTCCTTCCCGTCCATCCGCAGCCGCGGCTCGCGACCTTTACTAGCTACTAAATTCGAATTTAATTTGAATATTGTCTTTGGCATCGTTAGGTTCCACCCCGCCGCCTCTTCCGTTTTTGTTAAATTCCCCTCGAAATTGCTGTTTAATTAAATGGCTGTTATTAAGACCCGAATTTTGTTAGCGAAGACATACAAACGATTATAGAAATAATTTTAATTAATTAAAAACACTTGATATATACATTTTGTAAATTACAAAGAAATATATATATATAATATATACCTATATATCATGACTTCCTGTCACTGTATATATATTTAAGTATATATATAATATTCTCTACAATTATGCCGAGATCAATCAATGTCGAATTCAATTGCAACTCTGAACCAGACTTGGCTGTTGTTCGGCTCATTTTTAATCGATTTAATTGCTACTTTTTATGGCTACATATATCGTATATATATACATATATATATATATAGTGTGTATATATACATGTATTTTTATGTGCTGCAATTGGTTCTATCTGTGTTCGATCTTGTGTCGTGTTTACGGCACTCAATGTCAATGTCGCGGGCGTTGATACTTGATTATCGTAGAACAGGAAGGAATAATTTGATATACTCTAAGATATGTGGGAAGTAAAAGAGCTGGGAATACGGTATATGATATGATATTTATATAATTTAATATATAAATATATATAAGTACAAACAACTTTAACTGTGGCTCTTAACTAATTTTTTATTTATTTCAATATTTTCCCATATTTTTATTTTACTACTTAACGGGGCTATATACAGAGTAGTACTGAAAATCTAAATTTTTTAAACATATTACTTAAATTTCCATATTTTTGTTTTATTTTAAATTTATTTACATCTAAAAATGCAAAACGAAACTGACAAAAACTCGGTACGAATTGCAATTTGTCAACGCTGCATAGTAAAGTTAAAAAAAAAAAACCAAGACGAAGAGACCGCGACAAAAAATCATTAATTTTTGGTCAGTGGTTTTTTATTCATTCACGTGAAGTTGGCGACCGTGTGCAGCCTGCTCAAACAGTGCGTGCCATAACAGTAAGGCAGCTGAAATAGATATGTTTGTGTTACAAAATTTTGAGAAGAGTAGAAATAAATATACAGTTTTTAAAAAACGCTTAAATATAAAAAAAAAAAAAAAATGAAAAAAAAAATTATTTTTTTAAATTTATAAATTTTCAAATGTAAAATTTTTTATAAATTTAATTTTTTTAAAAAACGGAAATTTTTTTTCGATTTTTAAAATTTTTTCATTTTATTTTTTAATTTTTTCAACTTTTAAAATTTTTTCAATTTTTAAAATTTTTTCAAATTTGAAAATTTTATTCAATTTTTTATCAATTTTAGAAATTTTTTAAATTTTAGATATTTTCTAAATTTTAAATATTTTCTTTTTATATATAAAGACGAAGCCAAAAATATTCAAATGTACGTAAAAATATATATTTTTTTTTGGGTCTTCACATATTTTTTTTTATTTATTTATATAATTATTTTTTTCTTACATATATAATTTTTTTTGTAAATTATTTATTTATAATATTTTCATAGATTTAAAGATACAAAACGCACTGTATATGCAAAGTATCTACGAAATTTATTTACCATCTGGACATGACATATGTTGCGCCCCCCACAATACACAGGAAACAACAACTTTGTCATTCAATTCAGTTCGATTTGCATGTTTCCCGCCCACGAATTTTTTTTGTATTGTTTTATATATTTTTTTCTTGCCTTTGTTTTTTGTCAACTTGCATTTGTCTGTCCCTCCCTCCCTCTCTCGCTCTCTCTGTGTGTTTCTAAGCGCCTTCAAAAGGCCAAGTCGAAGACGTTGACGTTGTTACTGTAATTGGCAGCTTGTTAAATAGCAGGATAATTGAGTCTCTCTCTCTGGCCTTTGACTAGACTTTGAGCTGAAACTAATTAAAATTATTCGTTCTGCTTGTGTCATTCCAGGTGAGTCCAGTCGATGGGAAATTATCGCTCAGATACACTCTGAGGTATTGGTGAAGAAAACCAAGGAATAAGCTGGTATTTATTGAGTGTAAAGTTAAGGAAAGGAAATTTAAGGAGGAAGTTTAAGGTTAAATTAAATTACATTTTTTCTCTTTTTGTTTAAACAATTTTTCCCATTTGAAAACTGATATTTTCTCCGAATTTTCGTTCCATGAAAGGCAGACCTTCTGTAAGCCAGTTTCCCCTTACACACGCATTTGCATTGACGCGGATAAGTTTTAGTTAACTGCCCAAAGTCATGACGGGCGGGGAAATGTGTAAAGGGGTAAGGGTAAGGGCAAGGGGTTTGGCTGGGTTTTGTTTTTGGTCATTTTATAGAATTGAACACACCCAAAAAAAAAGGTAGAAAAAAAAAGAACAGCATGCGCGTTTTTGACTCGATTTTCCTTTACAACATTGAGACAACATTGTCATGGTCTATTTGGCTTTTGGGTTTTGTTTTTTCCCCTCGTTTACATACACTGTAGACAAAAAATTTGGAGAAATACAATTGAGCTGAAATATTTCGATTATTATATTATTATATTAGATATTCAAAGGTAAAAATACCTGCCTCCTCTTTTCACTTAACCTTAATTGCTTGTCGCGAAAAAAAAACCTAGAAAAATTCAATTACGAAGAAAGAAAGAACAAGAACCTGCTTCCCACCTAAGCCTGGGCTTATGAGTTTTTTTTTTGGCTTGGAAGCCGGCTTCTTGGGCTCTCCTAGCCTGGCTCTTATGTAAACAGAAAACGACAGTAATTTTCCCAGCTAAATTTACCTCTTTAAACCCTAACCCCCCCACCGTTAGCGGCGAAAAGCTTAAAAGATTTGCTTTGTGCCAGCTCCTCATTTTCCTGATTTTCCTGATTTTCCTTCTCCTCCCTTATTTTTGTAATAACTTTCAGTTATGAAACGGCGAGGCCCTGGAGATGTTGTATTCTAAAATTACAATGCAACATTTGTTGCTGTAACGAAGGAGCAGACAAAAACACACACACACACAGAAATCTATATTAGGCATAATTTAAAATTATTTTACATTCAACACCAACCCATGGGGTAAAGGCGGCTGTCCCCTCCGCCCCGCCCCTTTCCACCTGGCTTGTTTGCGGTCGGCGTAAATCAACCCAGTGGAAATTAGTTGAAGTTAAAACGCTGAGAAATTGACTTAAAATGAGGCTAATTAGCCCGAAGGGTTTACCATTTGGGGTCAGGTCATTAGGGGAAAGACCGTTGGCCAACGCAGACTGGTATTAATAATATAATTAATATTGTTAAATAAACTAGACTCGTTTTTTAAAGTTCTGGAAGGGTTAAGTGAGGTGTTTTTAAATTATTAAAAGTATGTAAGTTTTTTGAAAGGGTTTTCTTAGCTTATTTTCTGTTTGAATATTTCTTTTTAAAAATTATTTAAAAATATTAAAAGCCTTAAAAGTATTACCATATCTTTCTTATTTACCTCACTGTTTTTTGTACTTGACCTTAGTTATCCTCAGTTCCTTTGGGTCTCAAATATTTATCCCATTTCCATGCCTAAACAATGTGTGTGTGTGTGTGTGTGTGCCTCAATTTCCAACTGACACTGACAGACATGGACCATGGTATCTTCCTGTCGAGACCAAGACCGAGACCCAAAAATGCTGGCCAGGCTCAATCTAATTAGTTGTTTTTTTTTCTGTTTTCGGTTTCTATTTTTGGCCCGCACACAAATTAAGTTTGCCTTGTCTTAAAGGAGCTCGCTCTCTGCTTACATGGCCAAAAATGGTTTCAATATAAAGCCAAGATTTAAAGAGGTTTTCTACTTGACTAACCAAACAAAAATATTCTGGTTAAGGGAAATGAGTTCACCGCTAATTAATATTGTGGTAATTTGCATATTATTACTAGTTTTCCTGGGGTTTTCGTGACACCACAACACACACACACCCAATTTTCTCCAACTGCTGGCTCCTACGCCCCGATTAACTGTGAATTATGTCATGACTTTGGCGAGTTATCTGTTTATGTAAGCGTATAATTTTATTTTTGGGAAAATGCATCGATATATATGTACATATATGTTTGATTTGAACTCGGCTAATGAAGCCATAGCCATAACCTGACCTGAAATCCCAAGTTAAAACAGTTTGCCTGCTCATTTAGCGCACGGCCAAGTTGCGGCTCAGCGTTGAAAGAAGTTGGAAAATTATGCTAATTTTTGTTGGGTGCAGCGGAGTTTTGTGGAGTTGGTAACCAGTCCAAAGCAAAGCGTTTACCAATTCAATTAGCTCCACACTGAAAAATAAATGGTACAGAAAATCAGTAGATAATCAGTAGTGGATTTTTAGATAAACTTATAATGCCAAGTTTTTATGTTATGTAGGATTTAATATGTTATACTCAATTTCCTATACATTAAATTTATTTTAAGCATTTATTTAGAAATTATAATAATTAATTTAATAATAATTATAATGCCAAGTTTTTATGTTACGTAGGATTTAATTTGTTATACTCAATATCCCATAAATTAAATTTATTTTAAGTATTTATTTAGAAATTATAATAATTAATCTAATTTAACCCCCAGAGCTTTGCTTACCAGGTATTTCATGGTCTGTACCTCTCTCAAACTGCTCTTTATTGTCCAGCTTTTTTTTTCAATTGCATTTAAAATTCGGCTTAAAGCGCCACAAAGACACTCACTCGACTTCAACTCGATCAATGTCAATTGCACCTGCAGCACCTGCAGCAGCGATAAACCGGTGATAAAACGATAAACGATTTGCTGCATTGTCAACACGACAACATGTTTGGTGAAAAGCAACGAGTGTGCGCCCAGGTAGTGGCTGCAAGAGCTCACCTCGGCACCTCCTCCGGAAATCTCGAACATCTCCCAAGACCGGCGGCGACTTTCAAAGTCAACAACAACCAGATTGAAATGAGAAAAGTAAACGGTTGCTGCAACTTGTTGTCGCTGCTGATGAATGTTAAGTAATTGCATTGAATTGTTGATGTATTTGTTGTTGTTGTTATAATTGTTGTTGCTGCTGCTGCTCAGTCAGCGCCGGATAATCGGCCAAGTTTAAACAGAAACATCTGCGGCAATCGGAGAGATATATATTATGTATAGATATATGAGAGTACGTGACGAATTTGTAAAGAACAGATGGCCAGACAAGATGTGTGTTGTTTTAGCGGGTTTAAACATTTTTTGTTTTTTTTTTTTTTTGGTTTGATTACAAAACACAGTGTTGGCAAGTAGAATTTTAAAGATAAGGAAATATATGGAAATATTTAGAAAAATTTAAAAATATTTAAAAAAATATATAGAAATTGAAAAAGATGTATAAAAACTTAAATTAAAAGCAGGCAAGTGCACATTAATCTCCAGCATTTCTTAAGATTGCTTCAATTTATGGCCACTGTATCTTTGAGATACTCAAACTATCTATCGTGCGCTCTTCGGCTGTATCTAATTTAGTGTCTCTTGGTGGCGCCACTCGCGCTTTTGGCATTTATTTCTCTCTGTCTTATTGCCAACTGAAATTCTTTTTATAAAATCACAGCCACCCACTATTACAAATTGTTTTCCCCAGCCACCCAGATTGCACAATAAACAAACACTTTTCTATACTGAAATAAATCGTAAAGCTTTTCTATGTGTTCTCTGCTTGAGGCTTAAACTTTGACAAGAGAAGGAGTACTAAAGTGGATCCTCATCATCATCAGGTGCTTCAGGTGTTGGTTCCAAAAAGAGGTGATACATCTGGCCATCTCGGCCATAAAAGTTAAGTGGCCAGCAAATGTGGCAATTTCTTCTTTTCCAACACATTTATTTATTTATTTTCTTCGTTTTTTTATTTATTTTTCACAGACCCCCCCACACGCAATAATAATATTATTTTTTGTAGTTTTTTTTCTTCTTCACTATTTGTATTTGTATTTGTTTGTGACCAACTCGAGTCGATAGTCAAGCGATATGCAGCGAATTAAGGTCAAGTTTGTCGCATGTGCGTGCCATCATCATCATCATCATCATCATCATCATCATCATCATCCTCCTCATAATCGTCGTAGTCGTAGTCGTAATCCCCATCGGTGGCGGTGCGTGTTGCAATCTTTTTACTGCCACCACCACATGTCGCCAGGGAAGAACTAGACGCAGAGTGACACAGAGGCGTACAGTGGGGGGAGAAGGTCGGCGGAGGAGGGCGGAGGTATCAATCATAAAAATTTCAGGTTTATTTGTTGCTATTCTCACCGCCAGCAGCTTTCTTAGGAAAGTAATCAAACGGTTAGCTAGCAAAATGTATGAAAAACCATGGGTTTGTAAGCTTAGATGTGCTAGAAATAATTTTAAAATATTAAAAATAAAATGTCATTAAAAAAAAAATTATTATAAAATTGTATACCAATTTTTACCGTCAAAATAAAATTTTTTTTATAAGAAATCCTGTTCTAAAGCTTAAAAAATACCCAAAAATAATACATTACATTTAGAGATGACAGAAAATATCAATATTTCGACACAGAAACGAAATTTGGTCCCAAAACTCATTATGAAAATTAATATTTGATTTTTGTAATATAAAAAAAAAAACTTCGATAAATCGATATTATACAAAATGTGTGATATATCGATCAATCTTTTTGATATATTGCACTAAAAGCATTCAAAAGAAGAGCTTATAAAAAATTAAATGCAATCTTTCGATTGTTTTATGATTGTATTGAATTTTATATTTATAACTTTTTTGATTAAATTACGATAATAATGATAACACAGTTTTGAATACGATATTCTTTTCGATTATTTTACAATAATATCAATATTTGTATTTTTAAAATGCGATACTTTTCGATAATAATTTCGATAGATTTCGATATTTTCTTTTTTACTATTTTATTAATCGATTTCTTTCCCTCAGAATTAATAATCCTATTATACTTCATAACGCCATCCCTGGGTACTAGCTCCACATCAAACACAAAAGTCCAGCGTCAGTTCAGCTGGAAAACCCATTAATAAGTATTAGCAATACTTTGTATTCATTACCCATTTTTTTTTTAGACAATTTGTTATTGTTTGCCCTGCTCTCGGCGTCTTTTAATATACCCCAAACGAGCTGGGCTCCATTTCATCATTGCTCAACTTGTTGCCAAAATGACAAAGTAAATACTGAACAAAGAAGAGATAATGATTGGTTCTTGGCCAGTTTCAAAGTCATTAAGTGACTATTTTACGCCAAATATTTGCCTGATTCGTGACAGTTGCTTAGATACGGATATATATATATATATATATAACTCTGAGACACACTCGTGATATTTATAATATCTAAATAGTGTCGGAGGAGGCTGCACTTTCCCAAGATAAAAAAAGAGAGCTGGGGAAAGGGGTAGGCAAATCGGGCAGCCAAGCAAAAAATGATTAAATAGTAGGAAAAGGGCATTGGCTGAAAAATTAAAGTGCAGCAACGACGACGACGACGACGACTGCGTGTCGATGGGCAAGAGAAACCGCTTCGAGCTGGAAAATCATTGAAAAACCTGATGGCTGGGAAATGGCAAATGCATAGCAAAGGTGCCAGTGTTATTGTTATGTAATAACAGGGAAGTCACCGCCGCCCTCACGCACTTCAAAACCAAAAGAGAAGACAATAAAAAAAAAATAACGCACAAGATAATAAAAACAAAAATAATGCAGAAAAATCGCAAAGATAAATACCATAAATATGGGGAAAAGGAAACCAAAGCCACAACCCAGAGCTGATCAAGCAACCAACTTCCGATGGGTTTTAAGTTACACACAACTTGCACAAGTCAACAAAGAGTTTGCTCCAGAAAATGGACACAAAATAGTTGAAAATTCTCCCTGAAACTATAGGAGTAAGGGTATTAGAAGTCAATCAATGCTGCTGGTGTCCAAAAGCTATTGGAAATTAAATTATTCAAAGCCTGACGGTCGACGGCCCAGCAGGACATCACTTTTGACAGCCATTATTGAGCTGAATAACTAAGCAAAGCAATTTATATTAATGCCACTTAGCGTGCAGCATTGTGTGCAGTTTACTTAAAAATGACAGGAATTTATTTTCTAGTATATATAATTGTTATATATATTATTCATAGATTTCCCTCCCTTTATTTTATGCTCCTGCTTCCTGACTGCATCAGCACTTGGCTCTCTTAATTCAATGGAACAGCAGCAGCAGCCATTGATGTGGTGGTCCCGACAGGAAATCTAATTTCCTTTTAAGCCCAGCAACGAAAAGCCTTTTAAATTTCATAACACAAAGAGGGGAACTCCCTCCGGAATGGGGTCCTGTATGCAGTCGAGTTCCCTTTTTCCTTCTAAAAATCACCACTGCTGACGTTGGTCAATGCAAAGTAAATGAAAGCCATGCAGGAAGCCAGAGCTTTACACAGCAATTAAAGCATAGAAAATATATATTTTATATTATAATTAAAGTAAATGTATCAAGTAAAAGAGTATTATTTATTTATCATTTAATTTGTAAGAATCTTTTGTGAAAAGTACTGGATTTAAGGTATTTTCTTTGAATTTATTTTGTTGCAGTGCAAGGGAAATCGCTTGTGGCGTTGCCTCCATAGCTCCTGGCTGTTCTTTTTTATTCATTCTGCTTTCTTTTTTTCTTTTTTTTTGTCTTTTTCGTGTCTGGGGTGTGGGCCACTTGAAGTCGCCAGCATTGTTTTCAGCTCAGCGCCCGCTAAAAATAGTCAAAGGCATGTGCCCTCCATCTGTATCTGCATTTTCCTCATCAACTGAACCGGCATCGACAAATAATACAAAAAAAAAAAAAATAGGAGAATAAAGTGAAGAAAATAGCTTTACACAGGAGTTTCGGCTATGAAGTACCCGGTGGTGAAGTTATTGGTATTAGGGATGAGAGAAAATGTCGATATATTCATAAGGATAATTTATTGATATCGATATTTTTTGAGATTTTAATAAGTGCATGATAAATCAATATTTTATATGATATACCAAACTTCAAAAATAAATAAAAATAATAAAATATCAATTCAAATGATTTTTTTTATATTTATCGATAATTCCGATATATACAAATTAAATGCATTTTTTTTTTAATATTCTAAAATTTCATGTATCAAAGTTTTTGCTCCTTCGGGTGCTTACATGATATTTTATGTTTATTATATGATAATATTGATTTTCAACTTTAAATAAGATAGTTCTTTATTTTAAATAATTTAATATACATATTTTTTTTTGTTAAATAATTCAATACAAAAAAATATTACCATCCTTTGGAAATTAAATATATCATTTTATGATATTTATCTATAATATCGACACAAAAACGTTTATTTAAAAATTCAATATATCAAAGTTTACGATAATTTCGATAATTATACAACATTTCAAGAATAATCATGTATAATATTTATATTCAAAAATAAAGATCGATATAATCGATAATCGAAGCTTACGATATTTTGTATTTTTTATACAAACTTTATCGTATTTTACTCTAAATAAAATCAAAGAGGAGAGGAGAGATCTAAAGCTGGTGCTGGAAATGGAGCTCAAGTTTATATTCTCCACAATTTTTTGTTGTTTCTTTTTTTCTTCTTCTCAATTTTCCTGGCATATTCCTTCCACGGACATCCCTTCATCCCGGCATCCCGGCATCCCGGCTTCCCGGGGCGTCGTCGTCAAGTGCACGGCCCAGCGTCAAGTTGCCAAAGCAATTGAGTTGAGTTGACTCGAGTTGACTTCGCAAGAGGCGCTGGAAAATGCTCGGGGAGAGGCGGGAAAACTTGAATAGACCGCGAGGAAGGCGAAGACCTAGACCCACTCAAAGAAAAAAAATAAAAAAGAAAACCCAAGTGACTAGGAACAATGACGAAAATCACATACCACACGGGCCGTGTTTAATTGCTATCTGGAGCTTTTCACAGGGGCCACAGGTATATATATATGCACATATATATATATATCATATATGTATGTCCAATCAGAGCGGCAAATAACTAATTCATGTGGGACAATGGATATCTGTACCACTGACTGACTGACTGCCATTTTCCCGTTTTACATTTCCCCATTTTCCCCGTCCGCATTTAGCAGTACCTTTCCTTCGGCCAACGGTACTCGGATGTGCACAAATGTGGAAAACTAGTTCGCAACTCGATGGCCATTGTTAATGACTATAACTATAACTGGCAGAAGAAGAAGAGCGTTCTGGAAAATGGGGAAAGGGGGGGAAAAGGGTTGGAAAACGTTAGAAACTTGCAGGCCGCAAACTGAGTGACATTAGCAAGGCCATCTGGGAGGGGGGGCCAGTTTGTAATCGAATTTCTATAACCAATTCACCATTAATATTGATGAAGGTGTCGGCCAAGTTCGTAAACGATTGGGCTGCATTTTTGTGGTCGAAAAAGCCATTGGTCAAAGCATTCTCCAAAGTTGATCTCAAGCGGCAAGGCAATGTGGCAGGCTCCAGGTGCAGTTTTCAGTTTAATTCAATATAATATAATCCTTTAAAAGGTTTCAAAAATTACAAAAAAAATCTACAAGTTGGCAAGTTGTTTTTTTGTGTTAATTTTTTAAGTGTTATTAAGTAAAAACCCGAACTAAAAACGTTTCAGGGTTTGTGAAAAGGCAATAAAAACATTAAATTTCCTTTTATATTTTCATTTTTCAATTTAAATTTAATTCTTTTTAGTTTAAAAAAAACATATATATATATTTTCCATCAACTTTTATTTTATATTTTCATTTTTCAACTTAAATTTAATTTTATTTAGTTTCAAAAAATTTCCAAAAATTAATTACCTGAATGTTGACTCGCTAACATTTATATATTTCCCATTTTCCCCTTTTTTGTTAATATATTTCTCAACTCGCAATCGCCTGGTCATTAGCTTTGTATCGTTTTTTTTTCGTGAGTTTTCCTTGGAAACCTTGCACAACCTCTCACCACCACCCGCCGTCTGTTTTTCCCCCTCCCGCACATTAACACCTTCTTGCCCAGCATTATTTCTTTGGATTTTTATTCTGTGAGAACTTTAGGCATAACACTTTTCTGCAGCTCCATAAGTAGCACAAAATAAAAATCAAATAAAATACTACTGTTGATATATAACACACACAGATTTTCACACTGAATCGTAAATAGTTTCAATTTGAATTTAATTGTGGATTGTGTGAGAGGTGAGCTCTGTTGATAATTGGGTCGAAGAAAAGGTTGGAGAAGAGAGTTTTATAAAACTATAAAACTCTTAACATGATATTTTAAGTAATATTTCTCATTTATTATTAAGTATTTATAAGGATATAATAATATATACTTAATCTAATAATTAAAAGTTAAGCAAATTCAGAGCAAGTCCAGAGCAAGTTGATTTAATATTAAGGCAGGTCAGCTTTGTTCCAAAACACCTGCAAAACTTCAAAATTTTCCAGTTTTCCCAAAGACACCAGCTTATGAAAATTGCCAACTTGCCTCAAAGAATTTTCCAGCTCCAAGCAAAACTTGGCCCCGGGGAGATGTGGGAGGAAATTAAGAGAGAGAGAGAGAGAGAATAAGATAGATAGTTAGCTGAAGATAGAGTGAGGGGCCACCCACTGCTGCTCAATTTCATACACACACGAAATGACTTTGCAACTCGTGGCACGAAGCCTTGTGGCCTCATTAGAAACCCTCGCGGGGGGAAGTGAGAGATTCAGGGAGTAGGAGAAGAATGGGTTACTGCCACAGAGGAGCGAGCATCCACGCAGGTGACTATAAGTTGCCAGCTACTTAACCATTCTGGCCTGCATTTTCTGCACTCTGATGGAATATTTATGAAGCTGGAAAAGAACGAGAGCAGCCACGACGAGATTTAGCCAGAAGAGGGGTTTTCTCTTAATTATTACTCCAGCTTTTCTTTAAAATATTATTTTAAAAAGATTGTCAGACTGACGGACTGCCTTGATGGTTCTTTGCCACTCAGCTTGTCACATCAATTAGCAATGGCAGCGGGCAGCTCTCTAACTACCAGCTTTGCTTTTTGATGTGTGTGTGTGGGTGTTTCATGAGTTGGCAAAACAATAATCACAATAATAGTAGTAATAATAATAAGGAACACTTTCGTACTATATATGGATATGTGCCTGGGATTTGTATAATTTTGTGCGAGATTTTTCTTTGTTGCTGAACGAACCCGAGAGCCTTCTGCATTGGCATTAATAAGTGGCTCATTAATCACTCCCGGTAATAGGTACACTCAATGGCTTCAAATAGAATGAATAATTGAGAGAATGAGCAGCTGAGACTGAGACTCTGACTCTGTGACTTGATGAACCGGAGATGAAGAGTGAAAACGAGAGAAGAGAAGAGGAAAGGAGTGACTCCCCCGCGAAGCTCACAAGGCTCACTCGGCTCACATGGCGTATGATTAATTTTTCACAATCATTTACCATTTGAACATTATGCAAAAAAAATTACAGAGGTGCAGGCTTAGCTGCATTTTTGTTTTCGGTTTCCGTTAACTGTTGCACATTGCCAGTGTTGGGTAATTAATGAGAGGCTTCAGTGCGTGTGTGGAGGCAACACTAGCAAGTATTGCAAAACTCGAGATAAGCAAAAAGTAATTGCATAATGCGTGTGTTTCTTAAATTTATTTTTTCAAAATTAAAGGTTAAAGGACACACTCTTTTATGGCCAAATCAATTAAATTAAACCAAAAGCAAAGAGGCCGCTTTGTGCTTCCCCAAAAAGTTACACAAACTCAATTTTGGTAAAGTGAATAAGGTCAGTCTCCTCCGCTCTTTCCCCCCTCTGTATATATAATGTAATTTTGAAAATGTTTTCACATTTTGCGACAACAAAAAATATTTATGCAATTTTCCTCAAACTTTTTTGCTTTTCTTGTATTTCTGTTTTTTTCTTTGTTTATTTTTTGTTCACTTTTTTTTTGTATCCCCATTTTCGCCGATTATTAATGGTCATGAGCATGAGACATCGAGTTTGTGTCTTGACTGCTCAGTGTTGTTGTTTCCGTTTCTCAATCTCAATCGTTGAAATCTGAATCAGATTTGGAATCGGAATAAGAATTTCTAGCTTAAAGGTAGTCCTCTATGTACACTGGGGGAAAATTATATGGCACTTGCTAAAAAAAGAAATAAAAAATCACTAAATACCACGAATAAATATTTAAAACGAATTTCGTTTTAACAAATATTTGAATTTTAGTCATGAAAGTAAGGAATTATCTTAAGGAATTAAATGATGAAAATAAAATAATATTGTGACCACTATAGATAATAAATAACCAAATCGGGCAAAAATATAACCAGAAGGAAAATAAATTCTAAAAGTAAGGAATAATATGAATTATATAAATTTAAATAAGAAAATCAAAGACTAATGTCTTAATTTATGTAAATAATTTATTTAAATAAGAAAATCAAAGATTAATGTGACCATGAACCACGAAAACATGGAATAATGTGACCATAATTGAATATGAATCATAAAAGCAAAGAAAAAGGTGACCAAATCAATATAAAATCATACAAGGTAATAGTCGTGGGGCCAAATTGGCAATAAGTTATGGAACTAAGAAATAATATTCATTATATTAATAGGAATTATAAAAGCAAAGATTAATGTGGCTATAAATCGTGAAAGCATAGAAAACGGTGAACAGATTAATTATAAATCATGTTAATTAAATATTTTCTATTCATCATTTTTTCTTATTATTTTTCTATTTAAAAAATAATTAGTTCTTATTTTTTGCACACAATATTTTGTTTAGTAAGTTGAATTTCTCCCAGTGCTTTCTGTGGGCCTGGTCTCTCTAGTGTTCTAAAATAATGCTGGTCGTACTGCTAGTGGAGTGGCTGAGTGGCTGGCGGAGTGTGGGAGTTGCTGCTGCTGCTGCTGTTTGTGCTGGCCTTCTTGGCGGGAAACCCACACAAGACTGGCCGAATGAGTCTCGGCCAGAACTGTTGTGTGGCGGCATTCTGGCTTTGATTTCTGCAAGTTCCCGGCCACAGAATGTCGCCACCGCGATGACAAGCCATGATGAGGGCCATGGCCAAATCCTGTTTCATTTGCATACTGACTGGCCCAGAGTCTAAGATGAATGACTTCATCCATTTGAGTGGATTATTATTAATATCCATATATTTGCATACACTGAAAAATATTTATTCTCAATTTAAGTAAAGTAAAGAGTGGGTTTCTATGAGTGTATGTTCTTGAGATTACCGTTTATAATCTATAAATATGAATTGTTTCTAACATTTTATTAATTTTTTTAACCCTCTCAGATGAACACAAACTGAACTCCGGCTCATGGGAGGACACCTTGGACGAGCCACAGCACCACCAGCACCAGCACCAGCACCAGCTGCACCACGCTCATCATCTCAGCCAGCGACGACAGCATAGCTCCTTCATCGGGCCACCGCAGTCCAGTGTGAGCATCACCACCGCCCAGCTGCACAGTGCTTTTAGTCGACGGATTGCCGAGCAGCGGGAAAGGGATCAGAGGGACCAAAGGGATCGGGATCGGGATCGTGATCGAAATCGGGATCAGACGGGCTACATTGCCCCCTATAGCGGCACCACAATTGCCGGCGGAAGCTTCAGCGCCAACGGTGGCCAGGCTGCCGTTGGTGTTGGCGTCGCGGACGGCCGGAGTAGCTGCAGCAGCAGCAGCGAGCGTGACAACAAGTCTCCCTGCAGCGAGAGGGACAGGGACAGGGAGCGAGATCAAGAGCGAGAGAGGGATCTGGAGCTAAAGCCAGGTCTCAACGAGGAGCAGGAGGAGCAGGTTCTCACCGAGGAGGAGCAGACCGGCAGCAGCGTGAGTTCTTTAAGCGCCGGCAACCAACGCAATTCGCAATTGCGTTCCACCTTCAACAAGGCCAAGCAGCATTTGTCCTTTGACAAATGGCGCACGGCCGCCATTGGAAGCACCACAGGTTCCGGTTCCGCATCCGCATCCGCAACCGTTTCCGTTTCCGGTCAATCGCCAGCCACTGAGAACAGCAATATGATTATGCGACGGGCCAGTGCCTGCACCATGGCCTCAACTGGCAGTGCCGGTGGCTCCCAGCGGGAAGATGCCACCACACCGGGCGAGTCCCCAGGCGGCCGTCTGTCCCGTTGGTTCTCCATACGACGCGGCTCCTCGCACCAATACGATGTGGGTGGACGCGATGGTCGTCACTCCACGGCCTCCAGCTTCGATACACCCGACTGCAGTTCAAGTGCAGGCAAAGGTGGCTTGGGAGGAGATCAAGGCAGAGCAGCTGGTGGAGGCACCACTGATGCAGCGCTGGACGCCGCCTCGGCCCAGAAGTTGGCGAACTTCGGTGCCAGCAAAATGATGCCAGGAGTGCCGGAGGTAAGTCTTTATTTATTTATAATCAAAAATATATATTTAATAATTTATTTATTTTCCTTTTTAGTACGACGATGATGGAGCTGGCTCTGCCGATGGCAATCGCTTCAATGTGGACCTGATGATGACACCGGGCAGTCGGGCCAATGGCACAGCTCGTACCGCCCAGAATCGTCTTATTGTTCCCATGCTGCCGCCCGCTCCCGCCGGCCTCTCCCAGCAGCAGCTGAAGCGGCGCCACATTGTGGCGGCCATAGTTCACAGTGAGAACTCGTATGTGGCCACCCTGCAGAGACTAGTCAATGTAAGTATTGATCCTTTTAAGCCTTAGCATGTGAAGCCCAAGAAAAGTAGAATCTTAATCAGCATCAAAAGCCGAGTTAATCTATATTTCTCCAGAAAAGAACAAAATCAAGTAAAAACTTGGTATATTTAACACAACTCTTGAACCTCTTTGAATTTTATTGGCGCTCTAATTTAGTTTTTCATTGCAAAATTGCCTAGAAATTGACTTGAAGTTGATCCAAACTGAAGTCTAAGAAGTACACACACACGAAGGCCTCAGTATTTCTTAGATTTCAGGCTTTACAACTCCATATATGTGTGGGCAAGATGTTTCGAGTTTAGTCCTGTCCTAGCTTGGCCTCCGGCTCCGGCTCCGGTTCAGATACCAGGACGAGCTTAAAGTTTAGATTCAGTTTGGGTATCTTGAACTCATGCCTGCAGTACTGACTGCTGCCTTGCGGCTCCTGGCTGTTCCGATGCTGCTGCTCCTCTGGCGGCTGGAGATGGAACGTATGCCCGCCGGTCTCCGCATCGAAGTCCTCGAGATGCTCCTTGACCGCAACGGGAGACGGCAGGGTGTCGGGATTAATGAGAATGTCAACATCGATGGGCAACAGCATATACTGTTCCCCAGTGAGGTCGTCAGTTAGCGTCTTCCCGAAATGTTCCATATCCTCCTCCCGGATCAGATTCAGCTGCATTACCTCCTCCGTCTGATGCCATCGCTCGACGGCCGTGGCCTCCACAGCATCGCATTCCATCAGGTCCTGACCTTCGTCAGGCTCCGCGTTGGCTTCTTCTGGCAACTGGAATCTGGTCAGCTGTGGCGGCTTGATTTGTATGTAAGCCTTCTGTCGACCATTCTCCACATACACCTTGATGTTGTCCAGAGCCTCGGATACGATTCGATCCTGTTCCATCTGCTTCTTATCCATCTTGGCCTATTATATACTTGAAAAATTGAATGCTCCGAGAGAAATACTGTAAATATATATATATTTTTGCTTATTTTCCGCTGGATTTCTATACTTTGAGATGATTTGGAAGTTTGGAAATGTCTAGCCATTGCCTCTAGATGAGGAAATCATAGGAGATTAACTCAGCTCTACCTTATTATTTATATAACCATCCATTGCATGCTTTATTTTGTTGTTTGTTAACCCATTTAACCATCGCATTTAACCACTGATTAACACTAGATCTCATTTCAAATCGTTCCATCTCTCTTTACATGCCATGCTCGCCCCCAAAAAATGCAATTAATGCCGTCTTCACCGTCCCAAAAAAACTAATCAAAAACCAACTAACTTTCTCTTACACTCACTAACTCTGTATCTCAATATTTATACACTATCTGAACTATCTGAACTAACCATAAATTGAACCCAAAACACCCAAACATCATCATTTCTCCCACAAAACCATCAACTAGTCGCAAAATTAGAAAAACCAGATATTTCGTAGGTAATTTATTGAATTAAGAAATTAAATACTCTTTTAATGAGAGTTTTAAATGGGTTTTTAAGGTTAATCTAACCAGAAATTAAGGCAGAAAGTAAGCAACTTTTAGTATTAATCAATATTTAAACTAGAAATTGTACAACATTTTATAAAGAAATCATTAAAAATTAGAATAAATATCTAGAAAAATATATATTCTTTCAAGAAAACCCTGCACTTCTGGTTGGTGCCACCTCTGAGCTAGGAACCTTCTTCTTTCGACTTTCATTACTCATAATTTTTATACTCTATATCCCAATTTAGGATTACAAGAAACCCCTAGAGGAGTGCAGTCCGCCCGTGCTGAATCCGGTGAAGATCGCCACCCTGTTCCATTGCCTGCCGGACATCCTGCACTCGCACAAGCTCTTCCGCATCTCTCTGGCCGAATGCGTACGCAACTGGGATCGGGACGAGAAGATTGGCGACTGTTTTGTGGGCGCCTTCGGGAAGCCGCAGCTGCTGGAGATCTACTCCGGCTTCATCAATAACTTCTCGGCCGCCATGGAGCTGGCCAAGATGGAGGAGAAGCGCAAATCGGCCTTGGCCGACTTCTTCAAGGTCAAACAGATCAGCGCCCACGACAGGCTGTCGTTTTTCGGGCTAATGGTGAAGCCGGTGCAGCGCTTCCCCCAGTTCATACTCTTCCTGCAGGACCTGCTCAAGTACACGCCGCAGGGACACCACGATCGCATGTCCCTGCAGCTGGCCCTGTCGCAGCTGGAGCTGCTCGCCGAGCTGCTGAACGAGAGCAAGCGCGAGGCGGAGCAGTATCAGGCCTTCAAGGAGATGCTGGGTCACATTTCGGGCACCTTTAACGCCCGCTCCTTGAGCTTGAGCAGCGTCAGTGTTAGCGATTCGGCGGGCGGACATCCGCGTCCCAGGTACCTGCTGCGCGAGGACAATGTCACCCACATGGAGTTCAATCAGGCCGGCTTTATGGTCAAGTGCAAGCAGCGGCGCCTGCTGCTGCTCAACGACAAGGTCATCTGCGTGTCGGTGGCGCCCAAGCAGTCGCATGATTTCGGGGCCACCGAGAAGCTCACCTTCAAGTGGATGTTCCCGGTCAACGATGTGGAGATTGTGGACAACACCACCTCGGCCACGCTGTCGAGGATACTGACAGCGGGTAAATCTTGGAGTTCCTTCTTTAAACTCGATATATATTAAGTTTATACTCTTCCCGTGTCAGGTCTCAATCGTGGCGGAAGCTTGAAGTCCAACGGCAGCAGCAGCGCCAACGGCGGCAGTCCCTTTGCCACTAGCACTCTGCCGGGCGGCGGAGAGGGTCACAGCTCTCGGTCACCGGCCGCCCAGGTGGTCAACGGACAGGCGGACAATCTGTGCAGCGAGATGAGCACCTTGATGTACGATTACGAGGTGATCTCGCGCATCCACGATCTGGTGGGCAGCCTGAAGGGCAGCTACAAGGAGCTCAATGCCAACACCACCCGCAATGTGCTCAACCTGATCCAGGGATCGATTCAGCGCAAGGACGAAGAGATGGCCTGGGTGGACTCGTGCTGCCTCACCTTGAACGGCCGCCACAAGTCCGGCAAGGAGGAGTCCTTCACATTCCAAACGCAAACGCCGGCGGTCAAGAAGGAGTGGATCACCGAGCTGCGTCTGGCCCAGCTGGCCCTCGACCCGAACAATTCGCCGGCCTGGGAGCGTGGCGGCTCGCACCAGCAGCCGGCCATCCATCATCATCATCATCAGCAGCACCATCAGAGTTCGCCACACGCCCAGCATCCGCATCAGCACCCGGGTTCGCCCGACTCCCGCCAGACACACGAACAGCAGCAGCTGCAGGAGGCCGTCCAGCAGAAGCAGTCGCGCAAGATGCCGCTCTTTGTCAAGGCGATGCCAGTCTACAAGTCACAGCATCAAACCGAGGTGAGTTAGGGGATACTATAGCTATGACAAAGATATCATTTTTTAATTGGTTTCCCTTGCAGGTGCGCTGTGGATGTTACTACAGCATCGCCAATGACACCCGGCAGAGCGGCAATGCGCGACGCCGGCACAAGCAGCTGAACTACCTGTGGATGTGCAGCAGCGACGGCACCTCCTCGCACATCACCGTCCTGGCCCAGCATCCCCAGCAGGCGGGCAATTTGCGCGAGGCGGGAGCCTTTGATATATTCGAGACGCAGGTTTCGGCCATGGAATTTGTCAAGGGATTGGATCAGGCAAGAGGCAGCAGCGGAGGAGGAGGAGCAGGATTAAGTGGAGGCGCAGGCGCAGGAGTGCGTGAGGAGCCCGCCAGCCTGCTGGACGATCTCGTGTGGCTGGGCACGGACAGTCGCAAGATTCTGGTCTATTCCGCCCGGAATCCCGAGCAGGAGGAGCAGCTGGGCAGCTACCCTGTTCCGGGTGCCGTGCAGCGCATCCTGTATCACTTCGATGCGGTCTACGTGGCCCTGGCCGGGGCCACAGTTCTCATCTTTCGCCGTGGCCACGACGGCGCCTGGCAGCTACGCGATCCGCAGACCATCAGGCTGGGCGACTCGGAGCTGCCGGTGCCCAGCCTGCTGCCCATCAACATGTGCATCTACGCGTCCTGCGGCAACCGGGTGTACGTGATGAATGCCCTCAACGGCGAGATCCAGCGTAGCTTCGAGGTCCAGCACGGTGCCAGCCAGCAGGTGAATCTGATGGCCCACTCGGGCATCGGTCTGTGGATCTCCCTGAAGAACTCCACCATGCTCTGCCTGTACCACACCGAGACGTTCAAGCATCTGCAGGACATCAACATTGCGTCCAGTGTGTTGCGCAGCGACGGCAAGAAGGAGCAGCCGCTGAACAACAGCGCCGTCTATGTGACCGCCCTGATGGCCTGCAAGGGCCTGCTGTGGGTGGGCACCAATGTGGGCATTGCGGTGACCATACCGCTGCCCCGCCTGGAGGGTGTGCCCATCATTAGCGGCGGCATCAACATGTCCTGTCACGCCCACTTTGGCCCCATCACCTTCCTGCTGCCTTTGATTCCGAAGGTCTATCCGGCGTACAAGCCGCCGGCGGCCATTGCTCCGCCCGTGCCCAGCATGGGCGAGGATCTGCAGCTGCCGGCCATCGATGCGGATCCCAAGCTGGATCCCCTGGAGCTGGACGACACGGCTGTGGTGGTGCTGCGTCGCGATCTGGCCAAGGATGAGGCTTCACCTTTAAGTACAGACGGTGGAGGCGATGGAGCAACAGCAGCAGCTGAATCCGCGACGCCAGTGTCGGCCTCGCCACGCAGCTCCAAGCTGGACAAGCAGCACTCCCTGGATCAGAGTTTCACGGCCAAGATTCGAGCTTCGCTGGCCAACTCGCCGGCCTTCCATCGCAAGCGATTCCGCGACGATCCCAACAGGATGTCCAAGACTCTGCCCCGCGGCCTGGGCGCCTCGGGAGCAGCAGCAGCAGCTGCAGCAGCTGCGGCGGCGGCCGGAGGAGCTGGTGGCGGCGCTGCTGGCGGATCCGGCAACACGTCCCAGCACAGCGAGCATGGCATCTGCGATGTCTACGGCCTCTATGGCAAGCTGATCTTCGTCAAGGAGGACTACGATGCGGAGGAGGGCAATCAGGGCAATCTCATGGACATGATGTACGAGGGCATGCGGCGCTCTGACCCCGAATTGGCGGCCATACCGGGCAAGGTGTGCACTTTGGACCGACGCCTGCGGATGAAGGCCTCGCGACCGAGATCTTTGGATCTGTCCAATTGGTCCGTGGACTCCAAGTCCTCCAGCCTGTACACCTCGTCGGGCAGTGAGGAGAGCATGGGCATCAAGCACTTTGGCGGCAGATCCGTGTCCCGGAATAGCAGCAGTGCCAGCCACAAGACCTCCGGCACGGGCAGTGATTTAGGAAATATATCTGAGAACGGCCTGATGACCACGGCGGACATACACCATCACCAGCAACAGCAGCAGCAGCAGCAGCAGCAGCAACTGCAGCTGAACAGCACGCCCAAAGGCAGCACTCCCGAGGAGGGGAGACTGGGTGCCGCCACAGGACCTGGCCTGGGACTGGACAAACCCGCCGCGGCCGCTGTGGCCACGCTGAAGCGCAAGCAGAAGCAAAACTCCAAGCAGCAGCAGCAGCAGAGCGCCGACGGGCCCAGGACCGTGATCACCCTGATGGGCGGCCGGGGCTACTGGCGTCAGATGTGGTACAATCCCGCCATTAGCGGAACCGGTGGCTCGCCCAGCCACAAGAACAGCTCTGGCGGTGGTGGCGGCGGCGGCGGCAGTGGGAGCAGCTCCCGCGAGGCCATGCAGGCGGTGGGCAGCAACTGTTGCTCCACTTTGACGGCCAACTCCAACGATGCCCACATTGTGGTCTGGGAGAAGAAGTTATAATCGCAGGAGCTGGTGTGCTGCTGCACCCTTCAGCAGCAACCGCACCAGCACCATCCGCCGCTCCAGGAGCTGTGGCGTTGCCAGCAGCAGATGCAGCAACAGCAGCAGCAGCAGGGCCAGCAGCAGCGCAGGGGACGGGGCCGTGTCCGGTTTCGGGGATCTTTTATCCAGCGCGATCGCAGTGCGGGCCACACAGAGGAGACGGGAACGAGCTCGGGCGGAATGCTGAGCGCCAGCCTGAAGCGACTGACCAAGCTCAAGCGCGGCGGCAGCCTGAAGGAATTCTAAATTCTAGAACTAATTGCACTCTTCTAGCGGAACGTGTACATTATCTGCATTATCTCCAACTTCAACCATCTTTGATTTATTAAGTTTCTTAGAATTTACACACTTAATTAGGCACAAACCACATTTACTTATTTGATTCTGTTGTTTTCGAATACGAATGTTCATTCGAGTTGCTATACTCGTTTCTGATCATTTCATAATTTATACATCATATTTTCCGGGAAAACTCATTTGTCTGGAGAAATCTCTGGTTACTTGTAACACGTTTTCTCTACCAAAAACCTTTCTCGACTCAACACACAAGTCAAAGCCTAGAGCCATAGGGGAATATAAATATATATGCAAACATATATATATATATATATAATTTAATTTTTTTTTTGCCTTTTTTTTTATATAGCTTATAACTGAATATCCAAATATACAAATGTTTTTTTCCTAGTTGCGTAAGGAATATGTTACATAGGTTATAAACAAACAAAGGATCATGGGGCTAGAAGGGGGAACAGAGCACACACTTGAGAGCGGCAAAGCCAACAAGCTAAGCGAAAGAAAAACAAAAGAAAAAAACAAACAAAATAAAAACAAAAACAAAACAAAAACATTGTTAAATATAAAATATATATAAAATATTAAAGAAAGCAAGAGAGAGAGAGAGAGAGTTGAAAGTAGTTGAGGGGTGTATTCTCCGCAGCGAAAACTCTGCAGCAGCTGGCAGCACCTTCCTTATATTATGTACATGTATTATACTGAAACTAGAATTAAATATATAAATATTATATGTAAATCCCCCCCCCCCCACTCAATTGATCAAGCACAGTTCGTAGGGCTCTTGTGTCTGTGTGTATTTGTAGAAATTTACAAAAAAAAAAAAACTTACAAAGAGGAACAAAAGGTATAAACATGAAATGGTTTTTTCGGCACTGGGCAAATATATATCTTAAATATATATATATACAAAGGGGGAATATAGTAGGGCGTACAAGGATTATCTAATATCTTATATACACACACGAAAACATACTTATATACGATTTACAGCTAAAGAAATATACATGTGCGGAATATATATATTTTTTTTGGATACGAGACTTCTTTTGGATACTCTCAGTCAGGCATAATGCAATTATGCAACTTTTGATATCATTGTGCATATATATATATATATATATTTATATATATTTACACAAACACATGCAACATGCACTCATCTCTACACACTCACACACAACAAGTACATATACATATATATATATATATGAAAAGTAATATATTTACCTATATATCTACACACAAGCATACATATTTACGCGTTCCCCGGGGAACCCTTGTACATGGTCCATCGCTGGTGGAGCCATCTATCCCAAGATAAGTTGCTGCCCGGCCCCAGTTTGTCGGACAGCAACCAAAAAAATAATAATAATTAATAGAACACAGCAAGATAATTGATGTATTCAAGAACAAAGAAAATGTATTAAAAAAAATATACAAACATTTACAGAAGTTGTGTTTTATTCCTGTTGAAATTACAGAGAAAAAAAAGAAATATGAAGCGTCTATTTTGATTGAGAGAGCGAGAGAACGTCTCCGTTCGCTACTCTTCTCGAGAGAGCGAGAGAACGTCTCCGTTCGCTACTCTACTTGAGAGAGCGGGAGCAGTTTTTACTCTCTTGAAATAGCTTGTATTTTTCGGGTTGAGATAATTCTACGAGCTGTGGTTAAGAGAGTCTCTTGCTCTCATAGTTTCAATTTCTTACAACGACATTTTTAGAATAATATCTTTTAAAGTTTTCAGAGAGATGTACAATCATTTGTTAAGTCAAAGTTCCCCAAGTTGTTTATTACTATTTAAGTTTGGATGGTAAGCTCCGATTTGTGTTTCAAGTTTTACCCACAACCTGTGGCATTAATTTTGCGTAAGTCTTACCAACAGCAAGGCACTCCGTAAGGGGAAAAGAAAGAGTCCGTCTTGGGCGTACCAAATTGATATTATCAGTAATGAATAATAATGCCTAATAATGCAGCAGCTGATAATCACGATGTCGGCGGAAGGTGACGGCCCATTACATAAACGAAAGCACATTGCACCGCCATCAGCAGAGCCACCGCCATCACCACCGCCACCGCCAGCTTATTAGTGTTAATTGTTGGCGACACTTTTATTTCCATTTTTCATTTTCATTTCCATTTCATGTTTCTTTTCTTTTTCTTTTTCTTATTTTTTTTCTTTTTCCACCGCTCATTTTTCAATCGTCGAACTTGGCAAGTGTCTGTCCCCTTAACGCTTAACGAGATTGCGTTTCAGTTCGATTCAGTTTTGAGTTCAGTCTGGGCCAGACATTATATAATTGTATGTGGATGGGCCTAAAGCGATTTGGACCGCTGCCGAAAATAGCAACCAACAGGGTCTAAGGGAAAAAGAGTAATGTTACTAAAAACTATCTGAAATTTCGTAAATATTAACAAGAGCTCCTATAAAGATCCCTGTAAACTATAAATTTATAGATGCTGACTATTCACTCCCCTCAAAGTGCAAAGCTGCATATTTCCACTTGAAACACCATCCCGAAATGGTAAAAAACGGCACTCTCCAGCTGCACCAATTGCAGCGATATATCAGCCAAGTTTATGGGAGAGCAAACAGCTACAGCAGCGGTCATCGCTGTAAATCCAGCTCTTGCTCCTCCTCCTCCTCCTCCTCCTTCTCCTGCTGCTCTCCCAGTGTGTCCCCCGGAGTTCAGAGTTTGTCCCAGGCCATGACCTTAGCCAAGTGCTTTGCGTAACAACAACGACACCATCTCGAGGGGCTGACGAGTGTTGTTTTTGGCTTTCCCAGCCAGTCACGATCGTCGCAATTTTCTTGTCACTGTCACACCGAAAAGACGACAAAAACAGAGCCAAAGCGCACGCAACAGCAAAACAGCAACTGCTGCAGACACACAGCAGCAGCAGCAGCAGCGGCAGCAGTAACATCGGGCCAAAACACATCTATAACATAAACAAAGCGTCGGTCTAAGGAAAAACGAAAAGCATAACAACAACACACAAACAGAAGCAGTAACAGTAACAACAACAGCAGCAACAACAACTGAAGCAGCAGCAGCACCATCAGCAGCAGCAGCAGCAGCAACTGGTAACTGACGATTTACCACGCTGATAAGAATAAATTACCTGTGGCACCGAACTTTGTATGCTCTAGCTGAGAGATTTTGCAAAAAAATTCATTAAAAAGGCATGACAGGACATGCAGCTTAGTCCTTGTTCGGGCGCCACATGCTTCAAGGACATGCGACAACCCTGTTTTTTAGATTTGTTAAAGAATTCTCATTGGGCTATTAAGGTTACCCTATGTAGGGTAGTGTATAAATGGTTTGCTTGCAAAAAAAAGCAATAACTAACGAGGCTGCCGATGTTGCTGCTGCAGTATTTGCTGCTGGTGCTGCTGGTGCTGCTGTTGCTGCCGTTGCTGCTAGCTCAGCTGCTGCCGCTGCCTCTGCCTCTGCCTCTGCCAGCAAACAGTTTTCATTTCTTTTTTAAGCTAACGCTCGGCGCGTTCAGCGTTTTAATATTTAATTGTCGTCGATCGCGAGTGGTTGTCATTGCTGCAGAGCCGCTGGAATTGCGGTTGCTATTCCGTTACCATTAAACGTTGATCGTTGAACGTTAAACGCTGATCGTCGCGGCATTCCGTGAATTTCCCGCGGGAATAAACTGCCTTTTTTTTTTTGTTTGGTGATCTAATTGAGTTTTGTTCAGACTTCCTTGGAGGAAGGATACAATCAAGGATACGCTTATTTCCTGTGCCAACATGATGCCCAGGCTTTCAGCCGCCTGTCCGGCCCTCATCGTCCTCCTGGTCGTGTTTGTCGTTCGCATATCGTCGCGCAGCTATAGCAATGGCCTGATCTTCTACGAACTCAGCTCGCACACGCCCTACCTGCCGCCCACGGTCAGTGTGTCCCGGGGACGTAATCTGGCCAGCGTCAAGTACTCGGAGAAGGGTTCCATTTGGTCAACCTTCGGGCAGCCCTGCGAGTGCAGTGGTCCCATGTGTTCGTGCTGTGCTGGCCTCAAGGTGGATCAATATGGATTCGATCAGAAAGGTGAGTAGGAGTCGAGGGAGAAACTTAACGTAACCCCAAGACCCTTTAAGATCCTTAAAACAAAAGAGATACTTAAAAGGAAAATCAGTTAAAAGTAAGACTTTGTAGCAACTGTTCAAGAAATGACTGGCTTTAAGCATTTACATTATAAAACCACAAAATCAAGACACAAGTATACCCTTTGGGTATCCTTAGCCAAGTGTCTTTGCCTGCATTTACCCCATTAGGCCTTACTTAGCATAATTCATGACTTTATTTTGCGGGCCAAAGTCTCTTTGCCTCACAAATTGAGACTGCCGACTGCCTGGGATCACCATCCATCCCAATTCGGTGCAAATCGTGGCTCCTGCGGGCTCTGGTCTTCGAAACTCGAACAGTCTTGGCAAGCAAATCTCGGCCGCGGCGCATGCCAGAGACAACAATGAGAGCTGCTTTTATTTTCGCTTCGTGACATGCCTGCATTTGCCAATTAAAATGCCACAAATCGTTGGCGCTTCCAGCGGTGGTGATGCCCCGACAGCTTACCACCCGCCGCCACTTTCATTCATTGACTGGAATTCAAATCGTTGTATTTTTTCCTTTGCCTTAACATTGGTTTTAGATTCTTCTTAAACATTGTTATAAATTTTTTAATATTTTTACTTTTGTGACTCTGTTGCAGTCTGCGCCAATGTGAGCTTTGTGCCCCAACTGGAGGAGGCCCGCCTGGAGGTCTTTCTGAATGACAAACCTTCCTCGAAGTATGGCATTTCGGTGCGAAATCCGGCGCCCTTCTGCATTCCCGTTATGATGGGCGTGCCCATGGCCATGTGTGTCCAGATGACCGATGTGGCAGTAGTGGGCAGCAACCTGAACATGTGCATGGACTTTGTGGTCCGCATGGCAACCACGGATCTCTTTGAGATGCATTTCCAGTGCATGCGCATGGGCACCGATGGACTGCAGTATGTGGACAAGAATGGGAAGCCAGTGTTGCCGCAGGCACAGCAAGACAGCGACGATCCCGAGGAGTATGAGTATGCCGAGCTAGAGGATCAGCCGGAATATAACTCTCAGGGGGAGGAGGAAGAGGAGGATTACCCATCCGAGCAGGAGCATCAACCTGAGAAGAGGCCAAAGCAACCACTGACCTACCCCCAGTTGCAAAATCCACCACCGAAGAACCCTACTGAGCAGGCACCATTGCAGATCAATGAGCAACTGAAACAGGATCAGGAATTGGTTGAAAATCAACCAGTTGGTTATCCGCCTCTAGAGGAACTCCCCTTGGATACCCAGAAGTTGGAAGATCAACGACCCCAGGAGGACGAGGATCCCGAGCCATTGCCAATCGAAAGTGAAATGCTAATGGCTGGCGACCAAAGCGAAGATTCAGTCACCGAAGACGACACAGAGGCCGCAGAAGAAGCTACAGAAGACGGCCAAGAGACGGAGGCACAGACAGAGAAAGAGAAAGAGGCGGAGACGGGGACAGAAGTAGGGGCGGAGACGCAGGCGGAGGCGGAGGCACCTGACAATGGCCACGACAATGACAACGATAACGACAATGGCTATGGCAATGGCAGCGAGAGTGGCCTCAGGCCCCAAGTAATTGAAACAATTACCAATTCAATAAAAGCTACAGAGGTTCCAACAACAACGAAAGCAACACCAACAACTGCAACATTTACAACAACAAGTACACCAACAAATACAACAACTACATCAAAAACTACACCAACACCAACACCAACATCAACAACAACTAAAATTGTACCAATACCAAACATTGTTGGTATCGATAACACAAACAATGGTGAGAAGACGGCGACCGAGGAGGAGACGGAGGAGGATAAGGTGAAGAAGTCAAGTGAAGCAGAAGAAAAAGAAGAAGACAATGAGGGAGAAGGAGAGGAGGATGCTGGGGGAGAGGCCACCACGCTGGCCGTTGAAATGGAAAACGATAGCGACAATGAGATAAATGTGGACGATGATAATGATGACTATGAGGACCAGCACCAGGTGAAGGAACCCCCAAGCCAGCAGGATGACAACAAAGAAGACGACGAAGAAGAAGAAGAGGAGGAGGATGCCGAAGATGACGATGCGGAGGAGGAGGAGGAGGAGGAGGAAGAGGAGGAGTACGAGGGTGAGGAGGCGGCGGCAGAAGAAACCGAGGAAGCGGCAGCGACAGCAGTGAAATCACAGCGTCGCCATCGACGACGGCGCAACCGTGCCGCCCTCCCGCGGCGATTGGGGAAACTCCAAGCTAAGCGCTCCTTAACTTAATTTACCGTAATTTCGTAATTGTTAATGAATTGTTAATGCAAGTCGTTGTTGCCTGTTAATTAATACGTATTTATTGTATTTATTGAAACCAACTCAAAGCCAAACTCAAGCGAAATAAACTAAATAATTTTAATTTAACTAAAAGATGTTTAATGTTGCAAAAGGAATAGAGTGACCAAAGCAAAGTAACAGGCAAATATGCATTTAGGAAGTACTAAAGCTTTGCTGGATGGGTGGTTGGGTTTTCAAAAGAACCTCTTTTAGGGTTTGTTTAAATTTAAATTTAAAAAGAAGGAAAAGCAAATGGAGTATTTTTTTAAATTTATATGGAAAGTAGCTATATTGACCCTCAAATCGAGCTTGGTCATGCCTCCAATATTTAAATCTACGAAATATATATTATTAAATATATTTGAAATAATTAATTAAAATTCGAAGTGAACTATTAATTGGCTTAGAATTCTCCCTTTTTTTTGGGAAATTTCCCCTTTGGGGCCTGACCAACGACTAAAGCCCACAAAGACCGACTCTTAACTAATTGAAATGCAGCTGGTGGCTCGCTTTCTGCTCGAGATTGCTTTTGTTTCTGCCTCTTTTTCACTCTTGACTCTTGGTTTTTGGCCACATTTCTGCAACACCCCGCTTGCTGGCTTGTTGCGCTGGTGCCAAAAACGATACGGAAGAGGCAAAAACATTTAATTGTCCATCTCACTTTTTCCAGCCACTTTCTTTCCGCAAAAAGTAAGTGAATAAAATTGAAAAAAAAAAAAAACAAAAAAACGTCCAATTGCTGCGACACCCACATACAAATGAAGAAGAGTAATCGGCGAGGCCCGCGGTACCTGGCATTAAATTCACTGCGCGATTATGCAAAGTTGAACAGCGAAACAACAACGAAGGCGCGAAACAAAAGGCAGATGATGTGAAAAATAAAAGCCATTAAAAATGATAAATAAAAATGTAATAATTGTCGCCACCGAAAAAAAATAAAACACCAGAAACTTTGCTAAATTTGGGAAGTCGAAGTTTGCATACCCTTTTAGTTTGTAATGGATTTGAAATGTATCATAACTAAGCTGGAAATTAATTAATTTTAATTTGAATATCTTTACTAAGTTCGATTTTTTAGTGGATTTAAAATTCTATTTAATTTTAAAATTATAAAAAAGTGGTTTTAATGTATAATTTATTTATTTTCTCCTCATTTGATAGCAATTTACTTGAATTTTAAGGGAAAATCTGTGTTTGACTTTTAGCAGTCTAAAATATCTATATTCTTTAAAACAAAATTTATAAACAATTTTTTAATAGTTTTTATTATAAATCAAAACTTAAAAAAGGGATAACTTTTTTAAAAAAGCTTTAATTTCAGTTTGGAAAAATGTTCTTTACTAGTTCTTATTCGGTTAATCAATCTGCATGTTAAATTTTAAATTTTTAACATTTAAAATTTATTTTCAAAATTTGACAATTTTTATGATGCAAAAAAATTTTGAAAATTTTGAGAAAAAATAATTTTCCTCCAAACCAGACTAGATTGACTCCGCTTTTAATGCTGATCAAGAATATATATGAGTTATAGAGTCGCAAATGACTTCTTCACCGTGTTGCAAGCTTCTGACTGAAACTGAAAGCTATATAAAATCATAATAAATATTTTAGGGTATAAAAACAGGAAAAGTGGCAAGCGAAGGGAAAACAACGCAAAACGAAAACCATAATTAAATCATTTTTGGCAGCCGCTGCGCTACCAAGTGTTGTATAATATGGCCCCCGATAATTAGGGCAGGTCTTAATTGCACCTTGCTTTTCCCCCCCCACTTTTGCCCTGTCATTTTGGCAATTGCAGCATTTGGGGGCCGAAGCTCAGGTAAATGCTGTGAAAATCCAACACATTTGTCGTGGGAGAAAATAACATGGTCGGTTGCATTTGACCACAAGGTATGCGGTAATAAGGTTCAGACCAGGCTGAAACCGAAACTGAAATGGAAACTGAAAATGAGATACAAGCTTTGCCACATTACAATATTTATGTAAGGCAAAACTCTTCGAAGTTTGTGTTTAATTATAAGTTAAAGAAATTGAAATTAATATTGGGTATAAAATATGAGTCAGGGATAAAGTTAAAAGATAAAAGAGATTTGAAAAGATTCATTAAATGATTAGAATAGTTAAATAACTCTCTGAATTATCACTCGAAATTCGAAATAAATTGATGAAATTAAGTGTTAGGTTTTTCCACTTTACAAAATTATCAATATCGCGAGTTAGGCGAAATTTTGAAGTGCAAATAACTTAGCAAAAATCTCTAGGTTCCCCTTCGAGAGCACCATGTCCTGGTCGAGCGGCCTGAACCGGGCAACCCGTTTGCCCCAGCTGAAGCCATGGCAGCGCTTCGACTGGCGGTCCTGCATCCAGTCGCAGATCTACCGGGACTGGGGCACCTTCTACAGCAGCCGTCAGATGATTAGGACCGCCCTTGCGGCTCTCGGACGAGCGGTGGCTCTGTGCAAGAGTCCGGAGCCGCATCCCAAGCAAATGTCCTGCCTGGCAAAGAGCTGCCAGGGCATGGACATTGGCGTCTGTGTGGGCGACTACAAGGCTCTCTTCAAGCGCAGCCGCTGCCATAGGGAGCTGGCCCGGCCGGATCTGGCCTACACCGATGCCCAGCGGGCGGAGCAGGCTCTGGCCACCGTCCAGCGGGATCAGCCGCAGAGCTTAATGACGGCGGACATTGCGGCAGAGCAGGGCGCCGCCCTGTACGACATGAACGCCTTTGAGATGGCTTTCATCACGCTCCACAATGCCGAGCAACAGTTTGCGGAGAAGCACCAGCAGAAACGCTTTCAAATGATGGAGAACAAGGTAAAGGGTACACACTATACTTTATATCCACCTCTGTTCTTCAATCTCCTTGTGTTCCCCCACAGACCCGGGCCGTGTTCGACGACACTTTGGGCGATTCACTGCATTCGTTTATGGAGGAGCACGCCAGCACCTTGAAAGAGGCCGCCCGGCAGCGCCAGGAACTGGCCGACCATGTGTCCCGTCCGCTGTGGAAGGTGCTGAGCGAGCAGCAGGAGTGCGACGTCCAGAGCATACCCGAGAGGCCGTCCGTCTCGTTGACGCCGCTGGAGCGGGCCAGGAGGCGCCAGAACGAGACCCGATACAACTACACCTACATGGGACGTGACACTGTGGATGTCCTGATGCTGCGCCATCTGCAGCAGGACCACCACTTTCTCGATCCCCACAAGCTGGGCTCCACGCCGTACCTGCGTCAGCTGAGCTCTGATAGTTACGCGGTCGTCCGGCGGTTTATGGTGAGTGGTGAAGAGTCCTTTTGAACCCCGATTCCCGATTCCCCATTTCCCAGAAAATGCTGCACGCCAAGAATCCGCTGTACAATCGACAGTACGTCCAGCACTTGGGCGAGAGGGAGCGACGACGGCGCAGGGAGTGCGTGTTCTACTTGGAGCACCGGACACGGCGGGAATGCCTGCAGATGCTTCGCGAGGTGCGGGCACGACGGCGCGCCGGCGACGTGGAGAAGCTGTCCGACTACGTGGAGGACATCATGTCCGGCTACATCGGTGCCAAGACGCACCGCACGCTGCCCTGGAAGTGGGAGTTCCTCAACGATGTCTACAACATCCTGGCTCTGGCCCACATGGATCGCTGCGCCCTGCCCCTCAACGTGGACTTTCTGGAGCCGAAGAATCGTTATTTATTGTATCTTTTAAGGCCGGAGAGGTTCCAGGACATGACCGTCAACTTTGGGAGTCGCAAAGCGTACCCGGAGACAGATTGGGAGCAGAGAGTTAACAGTCAGATCAAGTGAGTTGGTCCTGTCCAGCTTTTGCTCTTAAAATCTAGTTTATCCCTCAGCCAGAAGCTGGAGCAGCTGGAGGATCGACTGCATCACTCTCGCTACGCGATCGAGCGGGCTTACCTCCTGTTCGAGATGGCGCGCTGTCACTTCAAGGAGGCGCGCTACGACAAGTGCCTGCTGATATCCCGCAGGGCCTTCAACCGTAAGCCAAGTCCTGGCTGAATGTCCTACATGACCATACAGTATCCCTACTCTCTCTCTTCCCAGAGGCCCGCAGCTGCAACAGCTTGGTGTGGCGCTTCAACAGCATATTTCTGGTGTGCCAGGTCCATGCTTTGCTCAACCGCTTCGAGCGTCTCAAGGAGTCCCTGGCCAAGGCTAGCCTGCTGGCCCAGGATCTGAGGGCTCTGCACCTGGTGGCCTTCATTGCCATTTGCATCAATGTCAACGATTACGACATGGCCCTGCGTAGGATGCGCCAGTCGGAGGCATATGTGCGAAAGTCCCGCGTAAGGAGTGCAAATTCTTCGGGACACTCGTCGGTATCGGCCACAACTCTCAGTGGGCAGAGTACATTGAGCATAATACCAGAAAATAGTGTACAGGATTAGCCTAGTGTCCAGTTGTCCCCTAGTTGGTCCTTCAATCAACCCATTTCTATGCTGAATGGATGGGTTGGATGAGGGGCCCAGGGGGCAGTTTGACAAGAGGTTTCAGCTTTTTATCCCTTTGACCTTGTAGAAAATTGTCATTTTTTATGAAATAAAAGTGAAGAAATGTTTTTATTATTAAGTCCTTTCATTACGAAGTTCTTCCTGTTCCTTGAACTGCAGTTTCTTTTGATGAAAACTGTCTCAAGATTACATTTAGCAAGTGGCTTTGTAAGTTCTTTACTGCCTCACAAAGCCACTCGCCCAAGTGCACCCAGATGACACTCTCACAGGTGTGAGTCCATGTGCAAATTGAGTTCAGAACGTTGACTTTGTGCGAACTGCCAACCTTTGCCACACATGGCTCCCAGGGGAGCAAGCTGGGAGACTGGAAAAGTGCTGGTTAAAGTGGCGACATGATGGGGAATAGCCTTAAGGATGTGGCCAACAGGTTAGGGACAGGATAGAGCAGAGTTTAACTCTAGGTTCTTGATTATAATTTTAAAATAAAAGAAGCTTTGCCTTGTCCCCAAAAAAAGAATCCTTTGTATGACATTCCTCTTGTTTTACAAATATTAAAGCCACATTTGTAAACTCACTCATATCCTTTCATTGAACCATTTCAAATGAATCAAGACATTATCTCGCGAGCGCGCGAACTCGTGGAAAGTTTTTTTGTGCACCGCCACTGTGGCTCCTGCCGCGCAACGACCGCCACTGTTCGGTGTGGCGGCGCCTCGGCTCGATGCCGACAGGATGGCCAGGATGCCTTCGGATGCTGCCGGACTGCATGCGGCGGAGACTTTCAGTGTTCAGTTCGCTTCGGTGTCCCCTTGTGGCAGGTCGTGTGCTTCGCTCTGTCGGCAGCAATCGGTGGCATCGCTCATACGCCCCGTTGGCCAGCTTTCCGTTGGAGATTCGAAAGTGCGGCAAAAGGCGTGGACTTGACTGGAGGTAAGGATTGAGTCGTCAGACCTGGGAGTGGGTAATATTTCCTGCCTTCATCTAGTCTCTGTCCAATTTATTATTTATCCGCAAGTGTCAAGTGGCTGGGAGTAGTGCGTATGCCCACGCTTGTTGTGGCTGCCGAAAAGCATTAACATGAATCTTTCATTTCATTATCTTCTATTTTCGTCCTCTGGCTAGATGTCTATGTAGTATATATATGCTATATGTTATTGCAAAACAGAGGCGAGAACAGATATTTCCACTTTGCACATGGCACATTTTTATGAGTATGAAACTTATCCCAGCTTCGGTCTGTCTCCTTTCAAGTTTTCCGAATTTCCCTCATCAAGTGTGTGAGAAAGGTCTAAATCTTGTCTTTGTTTTTCGTGTGTCACATAAATTGTGCTAAAAGTGTAAGGAAATAAACCAGAATAAACAGAGAGAGAGAGAGAGCTTAAAGAACAGTACGGAAATTATAAATAAAATTAAATTTAAGGGGAAGCAACTACACATTGATATATTCAAAATATCCATATCAAAATTCCACTTGAATAGAGAAACACAATTGCCTGTCTCAACTACAACAATATTCAACTCAAGCTGAAGATTATCTGTGGCAAAAATCCACAATGGCTTCGTGTGTGCCCTCATGATGTCTCATACATTTCTAACGAGACGCTTTGGGTATATATCATTATCAGCATCATCATCATCCTGCCAGTGACTGCAAATGCAACTTTTGCCTTCTGTCTGAATGTCGGAATGTCTGTTATCCTGTTGTCCTTGGAATGGCCATTCGATAGGCAATGGGAGGCACTCCTCCCCCTAAGAATACCTCCTAACATTGCATTTCCCCATCCATCACTTCTCTATTCACAATTGCCGGGCTCTCTGTCAGCATTTTGGTAATCAGCTGCAATTTGCTGCTGCCACCTGACAATGCAGCAGGAGGAGTCCCTTCACGACTGATTGGCCCAAAATGTTGGATGCGAAAAACTGCATAATGCCGATCCAATCATCCGTGCCGGAGAGCGTGTGTGTGTGGGGGTGCTGGAAATGCAGCGAGTGGAAAATGCTTTTCTTTGGGAAAGGCAGGCGTTGGCCGCGTCATGGAAAATGCATGACACGAGCTGAAAGCTGAGTGCTGAGTGATTTCAGGGCGCCACCTGTCCATTCATCTTGAAGGTAAGCGACTGGCAAGGAATCTTCATGCATTGCAACTTCTCCTCCCTATGAATAATGCAGTTTTTCGAAGGAATATATAAACATCCTCAGAAAGGACAATGTCTGGTTGCTGGACCTTAAGGTGTGCAACAGTTAACAACAGTCGCACATCTAATTTAATTGCCACAAGTTGAGCCCCGGGCTTAAGGTCATTGCTACTTCTTGGGCTTCGAGCTCAGCTTTCCTCCGACAACATGCGGAGCATTAACCTCCTCCTGGCCAAAAAGAGAGCAAGAGGGGGGTCTGGAACTAGGGGATTTGCCGCCAAAAGCATCGTAAAACGCTGCGTATCAAATTATCGTTAGATTTATTGCCCGCCAGCGAGGCAGTTGCTCCCCTTGAACGTCGTTAAATGGTAGCAAAGCCCAACGAAGAAAGTTGTGTCAGAATCAGTGTCGAGTGCACAAATAGCATTTGGATTATCCGATTTACTTTCTGGGCGAACCCCAGATGAGCTTAAATGTGACTTAAACTAAGGAAAGTACATTTAAATCAGAAAAAACCGAACTTGTTAACCTAGACACAGTTTAAATATAGTTTCTTAGCTGCTTTGTATATTAAATACAATTTCCCACCTTATACTATTGCTAAAAGGTCCTGGCGAAATAAGTAAAATATGATTTGAGACAGTTTTTCGCGCTGTTCCCGCAGCTGTTGTGCCCCTCTCCCTAAAGAAGTTTCCCATGTTTCTCCGCACATTTTCCACAAATTTTCTTGTTGCTACTTGTTGGTGGCCATTAATTTATGATGATTGCAAGCAGAAAACTTAGGACCGGCAGGGCGAACTTTTCAGCGAATCCCCCTTTTATCTATGTACATAGGGAGGACCCTGTTGCGGTTAGCCGAGTTCCTGCCCGAATTAACACTTTTGCTGAGTTGCCCAAATCGATGGGTGTTGTTAAGTCGCATTTTTTAGGGTTACTTCCATTGGGAAAATCTTGTGAAATTTAATTTTGGAGTGCAAACTAAAAGAGTCCTGGGAGAAATATGGTTAAATATGATAAATCAGAGAGGAATCTCATGGTAATACTCAACTTATTCACTTCGAAGTAAAACCCTTTCTATAATCAATGTTTGGAGTAATCAAACTACAAAGAAGTCGTATGGCTTAATGCTTAATCTTATATCTTATTTATTTCAGGCACATAAAGTAATTATTTTTCAATAATTCCCCCCGAGAATTGCCACACGACCTTTTAAAGTGACCCAAAAATAAACAGCACACACTTGTGTGTCTGCAGCTGAAATTGTATCTATATCCGTAGTAGCCCAGGGAATGGGAGTCCCCCTGCCCCCGGAACCCCCTTTTTGGAAGTGCAGCAGAGGCATCTCTGTGTGAAAACATCCAGATAATGCAAAGCAAAACAATGCAAACAGCTCGACTTGGGGGCGTTGTCGTGTGCTGGGGACACTGGCTGGAGGGGGCAGACAGCTCTCTTAGCACTTGAGACGTTGTCAGACAGACAGCTTAAGCTGTACACTCTATATACTAATAGTTAAGTCTGGAGGAAAAAAAGGCGGGCAAAGGAAGAGGAGCCTTGAAAGCGGGCAACTATCAGCAAAGAAATATTTATTTTGTATAATATATTCATAAGAATTTTAGTGCTTCCTGTTTGCAGGCACAGTTTTAAGCCAGGGATTATTATGGAACTCTGTGGCACGTACACCGCTGAATTATGGCTGTACAATTTGGTTAAAGCTACTCTTTTGGGCCATATTTCACTGGCCAAACTGCCGCATAATTCACTAAAGTCCAAGTTTTCTCTCCCAAAAACTGAAATCCAAAAACTTTGCCAAGTTAGCAATGCAGCTGCAGCTGCAGCTTGCTGCCAAAATCATTGCGGGATTTGTCTAATTAAAATTTGGTTCAAACAGTGAGGAAAGATTTAACATAATAAGAAATATTAAATAATATTGACTAAACATAAAAAAGGAATTTAAAATGTAATATAAAATTGAATTGTATTCAAGATATGAATTTAAAAGCTTTTTATATACACAAATTATGTATAATTATTTTATAAGCAACTCCCACTAAAGATCTTTGTCAGAGAAAAAAATCTTTCTAATAAAATTTGATGCTCTGCAACTATATTCCATAAATCTCAACCCATCCAACATGCTATAGTGCCACTGTGCCACATTGTCCCTTATCCCCGTCACTGTCATTAGAGCTGCCCGCACCCTCTGCTTTTCCTGCTTTCCACCCGCTGCGAAGTTAGTGGTCAGTTATGATAAGCTGGCAATGCCAATGGCCATGCATTGGGGCATAGATGTAATTTGGAATCTCGCTACACGAGCCACAGCGGAAATAAAGCGAATGTCGATTAGTAGGGATGACAATGTGGATAAGTCCACAGATAAAGCAGTTTCCTTTCCACAAGAAACTTTAATATTTCGTTTGGGAGCTTAAAAGTGAAACTTTATAATGGTTTTCCTAGCAATATTCCATCTTAAATCTATTTTTGAATAGCAAAACTTTTCTCTCAAGTGTTTTTTTATTACCAATAAACTTTTAGTGATGGGTTTAAATGTGACTATAAATTTAGACATTAATCCTTTATAAATCAACTCATTAATTCTCGAACTTTATATTCTTCCAAACTTCCTTGAGCTTTAGATTGAACACAGATTCCCATCGGATTAGGCTTAGCTATATATTCGCCTGCAATCCGACTGCAATCACCTTGTTTGGCCAGAAAAAAGAAACTGGCACGCATCGTGGCCTTTCAGCTTCGACGCTTGACTTGCTTTTGACATCTCCCGGACGTTCTGCTCTCTCTCTGTGTTCCGGGTAAACCGAGACGGCTTTTCTCCTCTGACCTTGTCCGGGGGACAGGCAGTTGGCAAGTGTCGTCGGGCTGCTGGGTAACTGGCAACAATGTCCTGGCACCGGGCTTGACAGTTAGTCAGTGTCAGGCTCTGATTTTCCTTACCCCAGTCCTCAGATCTTTTGATTTATAGGCCCTTTTGCATATGACGCTGCCACACAAGGACACAAAGTCACGTACATACACATAGGTTTGCCGAAAGAGCTGTGCGGACGTAATCGAAGGTTGTACGGTCCGGGGACCGGGCCAAAAGCCAACTCCAGATAGGCCAGACAGTCAGGCATTTAAGCCCCTATTTATGGCGCCGCACACTGAGAGGGAGGTGAGAGAATAACTTTGATTTTTATATGATTTAAATTTAATTAAGATGGCATTAAAGTATACTATAAGGTCATCTTTTTTATAAATAATGTTAAAGTAACTCTTCTATCTGTCAGAAAATGTAAGGAAGATAGATCAAGGGTTTACCCAAGTTTTCTAATAATAATAATTGTATTCTCCAATAATTCTTTTATTATCTATCCAATTTTGTTCAGTTTAGATTGTCATTTCCCCAGCTAAGACCAACAATTAGTCCAAGCCAAAGGCTATTTCGTTTGCCAAACTAGTAAAGAGCGTAATTTTTACGCTTAAAGAATTTGCTCCATATTTTCTTTATAGCCCGGGCACTGACGTCAAAGAGCCCCTCACGAGGCCCGGATACAGACGGCTAAGAGACCGTGAACAGGCAGTAAAATGAAAGTCCCACTGGACTGTCCGAGTTGAAACCGTTAAACTAATTGATGAGGCCATTAGGTCAAGGAGCAGTCAGTGCATAAAGATGAAAAAATTAATTAAAAACTCAGAAGTAAGGGTATTCGGAGAAGTGGAGTGATGGCCGGCTGTAAAGCGAAAAACTCTGACTCATGTCGGCGGCAGGGGGATGCAGTCGGCGGGGCTCTTTGTCAGCCTGATAAATGACATGTTATTGAGTGACGTTGAGCTGTTCCAGAACAGAGCCGGAACTTGACGGAAACCGGAAGATGAAAGCCGCAAACTTGAGATGGAAACTCTGTTGAAATTCTAGTTCAAAGTTAACATGAAAATCAGCCATTAGAACTGAGTAAGAAATTATTTAATTTAACGTAAATAGAGTTCAAAGTATAGATTTCAGCTGTGTGCTTTCTTGATTCCCCGGACTTTTGGCAAATTTATGGGGGAAATTGTGTGGAAATGGGTCCCAATTCGAGGCCGCACTTCTGCCCATTTTTCATTCCTTTCGCAGGCAGCAGAGCGTCAAATCCTTGAGGCTGGCACTCCTCTTAAACCTTTTCTTTTCTATGAATTTGTGATGCCTTTTTGCTTTTTTCCCAAGACAGAAAACTAAACTACTAGAAAAAACTCTTGTCTGTGGGCTTTGTGTCCACAATTTATGCGGAATCTCATTTCTTGTGGTGGCATAAATCTAAATAAAATAGAGAAACGATGAGAGGCTTGGGCTACCATAATTTTCAGGGCTCTCACAGGGTTTCATGGAAGGAAAAACAGGAAGGAATGGGGTTAACCTATGGCAGTTGAATAGATGGTTTGTTTTTTGCCCACTGAGGTAATCAGGGGAATGCTGCTATGTTCGGTGGCTGCACTTCTGTGGCATGCCACAGGTGAGTGGGGTTCAACCAGAAGGTGTCTTGGTTGCGGATCAGATATAAAGAGAACGTCTGAAGACAATGCTAATTGCTAAAAAATCAAAGAAATATATTACTTACCATATTACCCAAAAATAATCACATTTTAAATTATTCAAAATGTGAGAAAAATGTATTAAGCTGATTTTTGGCACTCCATTTGGCAACTGGCAATGGAAAATCCTAGACATCGACTCCTTTGTAAGTGGCCTCGGCTTATTGTTATTCGAAATAAATTACACTGCGCACCACTTCAATGCCAATTAAATATTTAATTAATTTTCCAGCATTACGCCGTTTCTGGATTGTTCCTCCAAGCACTGTGAAGTGAGTAACCAAGTGCAATGCACATTTTTACAAAAGCTAATGGGGGTTGGAACCATGTTGTTTTTGTTCCATAACTTTAATTGGAAAAATTCAGCCCATCCTTGGCACTTGTATTCATAGTTTTATCTCCGTCATTTCTCTGGCTAAATCTGAGGTGTATACCAAATTTACAGAGATTGTAGCCGCTTCCACCACGATGGTCAGAGGCTCCTTTTCAACAATTTCCTGAAATGCAAGTCCAGCGAAAAATATGGCCAACATATACATACATACAACATCAGGCTTTGGGGGCTGACCTAGATATAACTTTCCGGGGGAGAATTCCAGGCCAGGTGGGGCGATGCCCTTAAATGCGGAATTGCAACTGGGACTTTATGCATTTAAATGGAGAGTAATGGAAATTGAAATTTAATGCGACAGCAGGTCGGCGGTTGGATAGATGCAGCTGCCCGGTGAACAGTCTTTGTGGCTCTGGATTTCCATGGGAAATTCTGAAATTATTTAATGACAAGTGGCAGAAAAATGATGCGTACATCGCCCGTTTTTTCTCCGAGTTCAACTGGTATAATTATCGCTTGAATTTTTGCAAACAATGCCCATGCATTCCAGCTTATGTCGTTAATCTCGGCGAAATGTGGGCCACGAACGCCGGAGAGATAGCCGGCACTCAAAGAAGGGGATGTGTATGTCGATCCCCCGACCTCCAGGCTGGAACTTAATTAAAGAGAGCAGGCGAGGGGCGCACGTCGAGGGAGGTTGCATAATTCCCCGCCTCCTCGGAGCCGCCGGAAATGCCGCCTCTTTTTTCCGCTTCCGCTTCGGCGCCCCCAAAAGGGACGCGGGCTGAAAGCAGCTGAAGAGCAAGGCCAAAGCTTGCCAAAGTTAAATAGAAAGCGAGGAAAACTAAACAAATAAAATGACATAAAACTGCGAAAAAGTGGCTGGCAGGGGCGGGCTGCACTCTCCTCCGCCAAAATGATGTCAACAGAGGCAAGAACAACTAAATCTCTGAAAGTCTGCATTAAAATCTGTCAGAAAATGAGTCAACTAAGGTTAAATGGGGGGCGGCCAGTACTAGGCGAGGGACATCAAGAAGCAGCTGCAAATTTAAATGCAAAAACCGGTTATACCGTGGTCTGTGTATGATCTTTCTTGAGCTGCCTTGTGTGCACATCGTCAAAGTTCTCAAAAATTTGCCAAAAATATGATATTTTTTTTTAATAATGGAAAAAAATTTTTTTTTGCCCGCACATTGCTAGATAGATTCGGCTAATGATGCTGATCAAGAATATATATGGTTTATAGGGTCGCAAATGTCTCCTTTACTTATAAAACGAAAATTTCGCGCCATAGATGATCTAAATTTTTTTTTACAATTTTGACGACATTTTTTGTGAAAAATGGAAAAAATTTTTTTGTTGCCCGCACATTGCTAGATCGATTCGGCTGATGATGCTGATCAAGAATATATATGGTTTATAGGGTCGCAAATGTCTCCTTTACTTATAAAACGAAAATTTCGCGCCATAGATGATCTAAATTTTTTTTTACAATTTTGACGATGTAACCCCTTACATTTTTTATGAAAAATGGAAAAATTTTTTTTGTTGCCCGCACATTGCTAGATCGATTCGGCTAATGATGCTGATCAAGAATATATATGGTTTATAGGGTCGCAAATGTCTCCTTTACTTATAAAACGAAAATTTCGCGCCATAGATGATCTAAATTTTTTTTTTACAATTTTGACGATGTAACCCCTTAAATTTTTTTTTTTAAATGGAAAAAATTTTTTTTTGCCCGCACATTGCTAGATCGATTTGGCTGATGATGCTGATCAAGAATATATATGGTTTATAGGGTCGCAAATGTCTCCTTTACTTATAAAACGAAAATTTCGCGCCATAGACGATCTACATTTTTTTTTACAATTTTGACGATGTAACCCCTTACATTTTTTATGAAAAATGGAAAAATTTTTTTTGTTGCCCGCACATTGATCGCTAGATCGATTCGGCTAATGATGCTGATCAAGAATATATATGGTTTATAGGGTCGCAAATGTCTCCTTTACTTATAAAACGAAAATTTCGCGCCATAGATGATCTAAATTTTTTTTTACAATTTTGACGATGTAACCCCTTACATTTTTTATGAAAAATGGAAAAATTTTTTTTGTTGCCCGCACATTGCTAGATCGATTCGGCTAATGATGCTGATCAAGAATATATATGGTTTATAGGGTCGCAAATGTCTCCTTTACTTATAAAACGAAAATTTCGCGCCATAGATGATCTAAATTTTTTTTTACAATTTTGACGATGTAACCCCTTACATTTTTTATGAAA